>JALPMF010000166.1:0-32656 GCA_030704555.1 Heliconius charithonia | reverse complement strand
TTGTACTTTGACGTGTAGCAATCGGTATTAGTTATTGTTTTGTTTGGTCTTAATTAGTCGTATTGAATACAATACAAACATATACATCGAAGATCAAATTACAAGGCTGGAATTTTTTTTAAGGAACAAACAAGACACAAAAAGATCAGACAGACCTAATTTATTTATTTCTAATACCACAACTAATCGAGAGGATAAATTCATCAGGGTTCTTTCAAACGGAATTAATGCTTAACGGCACCACAAATTGCCTCAAATGTAATAGCACGCGAGAAAAAGTCCATCCCAGTAACAACTGTTAAAACGACTTGTCTTTAGTTTCAGAGGATGTGTGTGTGGGAGAAAGCTAAATATTTTAATTTTACGTAAAAATGTACTTAATGAAGGCTTAATGGCATGCAGCATTTAAGTTGCTAAACGTGATGATCATTTTATTTTTAACACACGTACTAGAACGTTTCATGTGAATTCTTAAAGTAGATATCATCTATGGGCATTGTGAAATGTAAGAAATGCTTGCTAATACGTATTTATTGTTGAGGTGTGAATATTAAACATCTAGAATATCTGATATGGGACTAAGAGAACTTACGGAACGACAGCTGGCCCACCAGTTGCCTCAATAAGACCTGGTGTGTCGTCTATGCGGCGACATACGAGTGGATCCCCTCTGTCTATTCTATTTGAATAGATATATTGTAAAGATCATTTGAATATTAAGATTTTCTAACTTCAGAGAGATTTATTTTTTCGCAAGTTTTTCATTTTATAAAATAGTGAGAACAGTTAAGATTTATTTTAACATTAAATTTATCCGTACTTATCGGCTTTATTGTTTGTTATACGACTGAAAATGTAGATGCCGTGAAGACTGGCACGCATGTTGGTAAACAATGACTTCGATAAAGAAAATCTCGACCATATACAAGACAGCGATAAGTGTATAATTTAAGTATTAGTGTTAATAGATATTTGTTGGCAAACCAAATCGGAGGAGCAGTAACATTGGTTTTAACTGAGTAATGGACGGAACGAAGTTCCGATCCAATGGGGGTAATATATAAATGATATCAAGCTGGATGGATATATCTTTTAAATTATATGAGTTATTAATATGTATTTATTTCCTCTTAACATAAAAAAAGCCGGTAAATTTACTAAAATAAAAAATAATAAGCCGGCAGAATGTGTGACAGACAAATGAATTAGATTATGTAAAAAAGTGAATATTTTTTTATATTATAACAAATGGACATAAGTTAGGTTGTATTCTTGAAAAAAAAAAATTAAATGTATAAATAAAAATAATTGTGAAAAATGTGAATAATAATAATAGACTTGCATAAAGTCAATAATATTTTTTATTCATGTTTCAAAATAATTATAAGCCAAATTTAGAACACTCTTAAATACGAGCATCTTTTGTTTGCATTAAAGCCACTCGCGTAGTTCACACTACCAACGTAGCACCTCAACAATACGACACATCGTAGTAACATACGCATAAAGATCTCAAATATTTTATTTACATAAATACTCAGAGAGGATCGATATAAATAAACACGGGCACTCAATTTTAACTTTTTTAATAGGGATAACTATATAATATGCTAGGATAGTCCCAAGGATTCTTCTCTAGTGACAAAAGGTCGAAACCGTCGATGAACGTAGAATCACATTTTATCACCTGCTCAAATAAATACAGTCAACAGTAAGCATAATCTTAAACAATTTATCCGTTAAACGATATAGGTCATAGAGCGCGGGCGGCGCGCAGCGGGCGTCAGGGGCGCGGCGGGCGCGGCGCGCGCGGGCGCGCGCGGCGCGGCTAGGACGACGAGCCCGCCGCGAACAGGCCCGCGCTGAAGGCGGCGCGCCCGCCGCCGCCGCGCCCGCGCCCGCCGCCGCGCCCGCGCCCGCGCCCGCCGCCGCCGCGCCGCGCGCCTTGGGCATGGGCGGCTGCAGGTACTCGTGCCGCGCCAGCCCGAACACGTCGATGCGCTCCTCCTTGCGGTACGCCAGGCACGCGGCGGATGAAACTCTGCACGACACAATTTTATATAATGTACACATTGTAATGCCAAAAAAGTGTATGTTAAGACTGGGAACTTAAAAACTTTTAACTCACCTTAGCCTCGTTACTGACTGTAGGGTTTATTGGCAAACTGAACTTCAGTAGCCTTTAATATGGTATTTTCTTCTAAGATAGTCGCTTGACTTTGGTTGTGTCCGAACGGCTTCTTGCCATAAAGACACTGATAGAAGATAACACCTACACTCCACACGTCCACCTTACTACTGATCTTTGGTGGGTTCTTGCCGACAACGAAGCACTCTGGCGGCAAGTACCTGCAAACAACAAAAAAAAATTTAGGTTTATATTTTTAATTCACACCGACCAGATGGATTAAACTTAATATCAAGACCAGTTTTGGCAGCAGGAGCACAAAGTGTGACTATAAAATGGACGGATGTGCACTTAACCACAATTGGGCGGAAAGTGGTGAATAGTGTCTTGACACTAGGTTCCCTCTGCCTACCGTGCTGTTTGCGGGATGCATATTAAATAGCAGAACTGAATAGTTCGTCACTAAGATTTAAAATATTTTAAATATAACCATTGCAATGCACAATGTTATGGCCATTGTGCATTGCAAAGACTTTTATTTATCAAAGATAACTATAAAAGAACCTTAATATTAACTACTTAGTAAAAGACGACAAAAAAAATATACTGTAACACTAACCAATAAGTGCCTGCTCCCCTGACTGGTAAGGTCCATACCATGATCAGGGTTATAATTCTCCTCATCCATGACCTTGGACAATCCAAAATCTGTTATCTTAATCTCTCCGCAGACATTGCCCTCGGTCAGTAGGATATTCCCTGGCTTCAGGTCATAATGGATGACGGGCGGTTTGATCTCATTCAGGTACTTCAGCGCAGAGACGACTTGCATCACTATGGACCTGGCCTCGCGTTCCGGTATTGTTTTATGCTGCAATGTTGTTGTGAAAGAATTATTATTATAGTCTTTTTAAAGGAATTTAAGATATTGCAGAACACGGAAATGATCATATAAATCACAATCCTTATAAAAAAGATTATAAAGTTTAATTATTAATAATCAAAAAGCAAAAAAAGGGAGATCGCGAGATGTAATTTCCAAGATGTAATTACATTATTACTACATGGATATAAAAAAGAACTAAAGTCTAAACAAAATTACGTTAATAACATTTCATTTCCACAATAACATTTTATAAGATATAAGCGAAATAAACCTTTCGATAATTTTAATAATCATTAATAGATAATGTAAAATGTTAGCAGTAAAAAAAGTTGTACACCTAAAATATGTATGTATGTATACAAAAACATTTAGAAAAATTACCTGTTTGAGATAAAAATCGAGATCATGCCCATTGCAGTATTCGAGTACTGTACAAAATGAGTTACCATCTATTTCAAACACATCATAGAGCTTAACGATCCGTGGATGGTCCAGAGCTTTGTGTATATTATACTCCCGGAGTGCATGTCTGGAACAAAATATATAAAGATTTAAAAAAAATCAACACTAAATATAATTTTTGCAGAAGTGAAATTATAAAACAAGCGCTAAACATACAATTTTCTTCAAAAAGTTTTTTCTTTTTGCTTGAAAATATACAGAGATATACAGAGGGAACAAAAATGGGCGTTACAAGAATGAGATGATAAAAAAAAATCATTTACAGGAGCAAGAGTCGAACTCACTACCGTCACATAGATTCACAAAGCTTCAAAAAACAAAAGAAAAAAATAAAAAAACCAAACGCAACACAATGCCTATAATAAATAAAGACATTAACATTGCACGATCGGTGTACAGACTCACTTGATGTAGTTGGCCTTCTTGTCCTCCTTCCAGTCCTTGTTCAGCTGGTGCACCTTGCACGCGGTGTACCGCTGCTCGTGCAGGTCGAACGCTTTGTGAACTTCGCTAAAACCGCCTTTGCCGAGCAACATTAGAAGTAAATATCTGGGGAGTAATTATGTTCTTTGTTATTGCAATTAACAATACACTTGTTTTATCGGACAACAAAATAAAAATCTTACATAATCAAACATTTTTTTATTTCTCTTAGTTAACAGAAGAGTTGGTGATTAAAATTTCTTATACAAGTTGTTAATATATTTTTGTACTTTAATAATAATGAAAATCAATTTACGTCGTTTTTTAAATTATATTTTTTAAAAATTGAACTTAATTTTCTTAAAATTTGATATTGCTATATAATATAGATATATTTAAAAAAAAATAATTTAGCTTCACGCTGCATCTCTCATACATCAAGGTAGGCAGACGGAACCTAACGTTAAGACGAGTTAAGAAGAGTTTCCTACTTTTCACAGATTTTTTTCTAGTGTGTTGAGTTTCGGAACTGAACGCCGGGCTTTTGATTTATTGCCAGAACGAGGAAATGAAAAAAAATATAAATAATTATTAATTCCCTCGATTGTCATAAGTCCCCCTGCGCCATGACGGCCTTAAGATTTATCTTTAATTTATACTATTAGCTCGCTATATGGTATGTGTAAGTGAATTCATTTAATTTAGCAACAATTACATTTTAGTTAAGAACAAAGGTAAAATAATTCATATTGTATAATTAAGCTGTTTCCTTCATCATGAATACTTTACGATATTAATACTACGTTTTTTTTTACGTAATATGCATATTACACAATCGTTTTTTTACATTACATGACCTTATAAAAATAAATGAAGAACAGATATAGCAATTTATAATATAAAAAAATTGTAAATATATGAATTCCAACATTCATCATTTAATTTTATTTGCTTCAAAAATTCATGTCATGTAGTCATGGGGCAGGTAGGACAGGGTCAACTGTTATTTTCTTCTCTTTCATAAGTATCGTAGATATACTCAAACAATATTAATTAAAATAAATAAAAATTCATGAACTATATAAAATTAAAAATACTTTAGTATGCTCTGTTAAAAAAATATATTTTTGGATTGGAGCGCTTTTGTTTCGATTCGTTCAATTATTTTAATTTCCCCGCTCTGGTAGACAAAGCGGCGTTGAGTTCTGTCCCTTGCGCCGTCAACATTTCTATCGCTCGAATTCAGATAGAAAGTGGAATAGAGAAATTAACCCTAGGTTGCCGCTTTCTACTCTACTATGTACGAAAAGGCATTAGGCAGATTATTTTTATTTTAAATCATATATTATGAGACAGTCTTTATTTATATTTTGCCCTTTATTTGGCCAAATTATATCTGACTTTAATCATTAATAGTACATCTCAGAATAAATCACAGAACAACAGTATCTATACATAAAGTAATTTAAAAAAATATTACAGATTTTATAAAAAAAGAGGTGTATAAAAAAGAAAGTTAGTCGTGGCGCAGGAGTACAAAGTAAAATAAACAGGTTGCGAGTTCCATCTCCACTCCAGGAAATAAAATATTTATTTAAATTAATAGTTTTCGCTCTGGTGTCGAGGCCAAGCGCGGCATTGATTTCCGCCATTCAACACGCAATGCCTGCAGATTTCGGCGGAAATAGGAAACAGAGTGTCTTAACACTAGATTTCCTCTGCCTACACAACGTGAAACTGATTTTATTTTATATTACCTGCCAGACAATACAGGATGCTGTGAGAATCGACTCTGATCCTCGTTGTGTATCCGTTTCAGCTCACGAATATGTAAATTTCTTTCCCTTTCTAGTTTCTCCATTTCTAGCTGCAAATCTGCATCCTCCTTCTTTAAGGCACTTTGCCTCAACTGAAATTACAATTATATATGCTCATCACTTTAAGAACTACTGGAAAAAATAAAGGAAATAAAATACTAATTACTCAAATTAGTTAACAATAAATATAGAAACTATAAGAAATTAAATCATTTTTAGATTAATTTGACAAATGCATGCTAGTTAATTGGTTTATTCTATCACACTGTATCCTGTACGTGGTGGTTAAGATAAATTTTCGTCGAACGTTCTCCATTACCACACTTGCCCATTTTACGCCAACTTCTTGAGGTTTTGTATAGAGAGGCTGGCAGAACTCAACATCGCGCTTTACATCGTTACAAAAGCAAAAAAATGAAAATATTAAATATTTATTCCCTCCGCGTAGAAACGAACCTACAACCGTCGCGTGTATAGTCGTGCTTATAATAAGCTCATGCGCCGCCACACATCTTGGTCATTTAAACGCTATAAACGCAATAGCTCAAAAAATTCGGCGAAAAATGGGGAACGGAGTGATATTTATTACAATAAGTCCTCAGGTTATTTCTGTCTACCCTGATATGCGTGCGTGTAAAGCTATATAAATATTTTAGAAAAATATGAAGTTGAACTAAAACACTACCTTAAGTATCTCATCAGCTTCATAATACTCCTGCCAGGTCATACTGGGCAGCGGGTCGGGCTTGAGGAAGGTGGGCGCGTCGGTGCCGTTGTGCAGCGGCTGGGGCTGCGGCGTGGCGGGCGCGGACACGCTGGACGTGCGCTTACCGCGACCCCCGCCGCCCTCGTTAGACGGCCGCTTCTTGGATAGCAGTTTCTTTTGCCTATCTATTTCTTCCTTTTCAGCTGTTATTTCTTCTTGCCGCCTGTAAATTAGTTTTTTTATCTTTTTTAATAAGACAATTAGGAGCAATTATATTATATAACGGAGAATAATACTGAGAATGTAAAATATAAGAAATTATTAAAGATGCACAGGTCGAAAGAGCAGTAACAATAAAGAGATTATATCTATAAAATTATAGAATTTCTGCATTATTTACTTTCATAAGTATGCCCTTTATTTATTAAGTATTTGTAGTTTACACAAGTTGGAATCATAAATTAAAAAATATACCGTAAAATTTAGTTTTTTCTTATTCCAGGCGAATTTCTAGAAACCTTATTTTATTAATTTTCAAACCATTTTTTTGTCAATCAAAAATATAAAAAAGAAAGCATTGATATATTCAAATTATTCCAAAAAGTGCAATAAAAACTAAATCAAATTGAAATTGTTGTATAACTATTTCTTCAAAATTTTATGAACGTTAACAACATTCAATAGAATAAAGAAAAACTATATAAAGAGAACTTAACGCCTTATAAATTTATATAAATATATAACTAATAAAAATATTTAATTATAAATATTTATTAGACAAAATAAAACTTTTAAGAAAATATAGATAAACATGCTTTATATAAATACCTTGTTAGTTCCTGAAATGCATATCCATCAGTCCAATTCTCTTGGAAGGTAGCGCCAACACGCTGAGTAACAAACTGACCGAGTCTTAATCTATTTTGCATACATCTCTGTCTAGCTTCCTTTTTTTCAATAGTACTTTTCTCATTTAACAATTTCTTAACCACTTCTATACATTTATTTATATGTGACTTCTGTTCATCTATCACCTGTAATAAAATATATTACTATAAATGCATACAAAATAATACTCCAGATGTAAATAAATCAAATATGCTTAAGCACTAAAATATTTTGGACATCCATTGCAGTTACTGCAGTACTAGATAACAGACATTGAATACAATGAAAATATATTCTATATTTTTATACAAAATTAATTGTCATCATATCATTCAGTTAAACTTAGGCCTCCTTCAAGGATCTCCTATCTCACAGCCAGTGGCTTCCGGCAACTTTAACCTGATCATCATCACACTGGAGGAAGAATGTATTAAAAAGTAAATATATAATAATAATATTACCTTGCTCTGGGCTTGAACTTGGTGTTTCAAATCTTCATTATTTCTTGTTAATTCATCTATTCTATTATTCCTTACTTCTAAGTCAGACGAGGCTTGAGTTTCTAACTCCTGTATCCTCTGACATGTCAGTTCTGTTGAAATCTGAGTAAATAAAGAATATTTAATATAGACACATATATTACAATAATTGCCCATCTGCAAATACAATTGTGAGGTACTAAATTAATTCAGCTTATGTTAGATGTTAAATAAATTATATGGCATGTTTTTAAAAATATAATAATAATCTATTTTTCCTAGCTTCCCTACCAAGTGCAATTTACCTAAAGCTAACCTTTAACCTTTCATAGCTTAGGTTCAAAATTTATCCCGCACTGAACCTATCCCTAGCTTTAAAGTTCAGGTTAAAGTATAATTATAGTATAGACAAAGATTGATTTGTGAACAATATTTTTGCTTTATCTCTATATTACTTATATAGATATTCATACCTTTTTTTCTGAAGTGTGAGGTCTCTGTTGTGAGGTGGAACGTAGAAAATCAGCTCCCAAGGGCAGTGACGCTGAAGGTGACGGTGGGTACTAAGGAAAAGGAATGATATTATTTTAAAGTTTCAAAGTATCTATATTAAGCAACTCATCTATTCAGCCGAATACATTGTATCTTATTAATTCAGTTCCTTATTTCACACATATTAATAGACTAAAATTATAAACACATTAGTATAGTTACCATAGGATAGTTTGCGCCCTGTGGTGAAGGTGACTTTGCACCAGTGTGCCGGACAGGACTAGATGAAGGGGTTGCTTTGAAAAATATTCTCGGATATTTTTGTCTGATGGATTATGCCTTTGTTTACCACCGCCGCCTCCACCTCCACCTACACCTTCATCACCTGAAAATGGACAGCCTAATTAAATATAATAAAAATCAATTTTGTGCAAAAACTAAGATAAATATTTTTTAAATTTTCTATGAAAATACCTTTCCGTTTCCTTTTTCTTTCTGGCATTGCTATAGTTGGTGTTGCACCAATGGGTGGTACAAGGGCACTGCCTGGGCCTACATTTGAACCTCTCATAGCAGCTGACTTTTCAGGTGTCAAAGCATCTACTTCTTTATCACTATGTGAAGACCCTGCAAAGTCAGAAATATAATTTAAAATAAAATTATACATACACATCCAAGAACTACAAATAGTTTAGGATATGTTTCATAAATAATGTAACACTTAGTGAAGTAATTTACACAAGTACTTATCAAACTATCTGACGCAGGAAAGATAATTTTATCATATATTCATATTTATGAGCACAACAAAAACTACTAGACACAAACTCAGTATGCAGGGATAAACTTTAACTCACTTTTCGACAAAGAGCTGAGCAGACCGATGTGGTTCACGTTAGTTCCACTTTTATAGTCATGCATTGTGTCACGCAATAGTTTTGGTTCACAGTAGAAAAAATTACACTTTCACAGTTCTTATCCGGCATTATACACAAAAAGTTTACGTCACTGTCCTTTCGATGGCAGTTATCCATAGAAGTTTAAGTCCTCAAAGTCCATAAATAAGGTTAACCCTCCCGAGAAGTTGTGAGCGTGTAATAAGTAACACTAACTTCACTGATCACATCACAAGGTTAAACTGCACTTCTACCACTTATACACACTTTACCTGTGCTCATATTGGAGTCCTGATTATGTAGTGGCTGCCCCGTGTTGACAGTAGTTTGTGGTGCCATCTGAATTTGTGACCCAGCTGACATCTGTAAAGAAAGATGGCGTCTTTACATATGACTCGCCCAGTTTATTTCTGTTTTCACTGAATAATCTTTAGTTTGTGTCCACAATTAACACTACTCACTAGCTATTTACGTATACGGAAGTCCATTTTTTATTATATTTATGAATATTCGCTTCAACAATCCGAATAACCTAACTTGTTTGACAAGTCGTAAACGCCAGTCGCGACTCACGACAATCGGATACGCATCCGCGGGGAGCGTTGGAGCGGGGGGCTGGAGAATGGAGATCGTCACGAAGTTCGCTTCGAATGTAATAATAATAACGTCGGGCGAGGCGCCATTTTACAAGGATACAAGGCCAGAAGCATTGTTAATCCAATAAAAAAATAAAAACACTGCAAACTTATGTGAAAAATTAAAATTTCTTACAAATGCATTTCGCAAAAATACCGTAAAAGATATGGATCGTATTAAATATTAGAATGGCGGGTCAACAGCCCATAATTGCACATATCGCAATAGAATGATTGATCGCAAGCTAGTACAATTTGAGGGACCACGAGAATCACAAACAATATTTAATGTGAATGTAATACGACTACTTCTATTCGGAATGAAATCGACTTGACCGATTATTCCCGCAACGGCGGGTGGCGGGCGGAGTGCCACCGACCTGCGGCGAACGAGTACGTGATATCGGCGCTCGTGCCCCACAACAAACTGCTTACTGGACGTGTTACGTAGGCGTCTGTGCCGACTGCCGCGATGTACCAACATAAACACAGATACGAACGAGCACATACCTAAATGTACATAGGTACGCTGTACGCTGAACGCGGCCAACCTATGTACGTATATATGCGCGATAAACTTATACACGCTACGCTGTTTTATATACGAGACCCGAGACATGCTAACGTCGGCTACGTTAATATAATTGAGTTCTGTTTATAACATATAACATGAGAAATATAAGAGGACCTAGAATCTTACTAATACTTAACATTAATCTACGATATTTATTTTTATCAATAATGTTGCCATGTTGTTCGAAGAAAATATACAGGACAATTATTATATAATATCCCTTAGAAACATGAGTAAAATATAATTAACAATACTAATGCAGCGAGATGCGAAACAAAAGTAAAAATGGCACAATATAAAATTTAAGAGTCTTAGTTAAGTAGAGACGAGAAAGCTTCAATAAATTGATTGTATAACGTGGACGACGCGTCATGGGCATAACAAGAACAAACTATAATAGCATTAATGACCTTGAATATATCGATATTGATATATATATATATATATATATATATATATATATATATATATATATATATATATATGTGTATGTTTGTCGATATTTAAAAACAAATAAAAGTTTAGAAATTGAGAATGACTTAAAAACGTCAAATTTTGGCGAAGTGGACGGTGAAACCGACACAAACATGGGAAATCGAGTTTATCCACCATAAAAAAAACTCTACTTTACTCTACAAAATAGTGCAACATTTAAATTTCTTTAATACGATAAAATGTTTCTAATAAATATATTATGCTATAAAAAATACACCGACAAAACAACACTAATAAAAAATATTGTGCGAAGGTCTTATAAGTCTGCCTGTAGTTTTTTTTTTAAACAACTAGACAATAATTAAAATAATTAAAAGATCAAAAATTAAACGAATATAACGTCAATATTCAATTACTGATTACATATTAAAATTAGGTAAATGCATTTTGAATACAATTTTACCAACATTTTACAATGCTTTAAGAAAATTAATAAAAATATTGATTTAAAAACATCAGAACAAGCGATGGTAACGTATCAAACGGGCATATTAGCGTTATCATCGCAACGTTGCCGCTCTGCACTCCCTCCGGCGCCTCCTGCCCCCGCCTCTCCAATTCGAACCAACCTACCACCTCGCTAAAGTTACAATAGTGGCAACGTTTAAATATAATATGCAACGTGTTCAAAAACACTTCAAATAAATGATAAGACAACTAAATGCCGTTTTAATTCAATTAAATTAGATATAAAGCGAGCTTATATTCATTTAACATTTTTGTTTCTATGAGATAACAGATAAATTGGCAAATAATGATAAGTACTTTTTATATAGCCACATTCCGCATTTAGGAAGAAACTAGTGTTAAGACTCTACGTTCTTTACTTTCTTCGTATCTTGGACTCACCCAAGTTAACTTGAAAGGCTGTAATGATTTATCTCTTAATAGTGATTGTTTTATCTATATTTAGCGGACCTAGCACCAGGCGAATGGAAAGTTAGCGACTTGGCAACAATATTTATGAACCTCGATGCATAATGTGCGCGTGAGTGTATAAAGTGCAAGTAGAACATGTAAAGTAAAAAAAAGTATCAAAGTATCGCTTAGCGTATCTAAAAATAGAAATAAATTTATAATGTAAAATTCATCAAAGCGAACATTAAAAAGCTATTGGTTGTTGTTTAAAAAATTTACTAAAATTATCATTTAGATATGACGACAGTTTTTTTGGTTAGTGGTGTCTAATAATAATATACACGATTACATTGTTATCAATTGTTGAACTAATTTACATCGGCAATGTAATTTGACGAATTTCAATTAAATAAAGGAATCACGCTTTATTCGTCGCCGAAGCGGTTTAGCGTGGAAGGGGCGTGTGCATAGCTATGGCGCAGGAAACTGCGTCTCGATGTTAAAGACAATCAATACTCCGTCACATCTCTGTCCCGCATTCATTGTGGAAGCGCAGTTCCGCGGACCCCGAAATCCCCTCTTCCGGTGCGGTATTCAGCCGCGTGCTGTTTAACCCAATTTTCTAGTGCTAGGGGTGTGCAGGGCCCGAGGTGAGAGCCGGGAGGGCGGAGGGGGAGAGGAGGAGGAGGGAGGGGGAGGTAGGGCGCAATTTCAGCCACAAGTGTGCAACGCCAACGAGGCGCCACGAGATTGGAATCAGACCCTGCAATATTGATTATTTCTTGTGTTGCCTACCATTCTATGCACGAACCTCTCGCTTATAAGTGTGACTATGAAACTAACCTACTATTACTCATTTATTCAAATACATTTTAATCACTTCTCTCTTTCGATATTTTTCATTATATTTTAATTAAATTATCTAAATGTGACAAATATATTTTCAGATTGTCAATTAATGCTCAATTTTTCAATAATTATATATCAGCTTCACGCTGTATCCTGCACACAGCAGGGTAGGCAAAGGGAACCTAGTGTTAACACACTCCGTACCCACTTTCCGCCGAATTTGAGAGTTGAGTGGCGGAACTCGACACCGCTCTTTGTCTCGACACTAGAGCGAAGAATTGGAAATATAAATTTAAATAAATATTTCATTTTCTAGAGTGGGGATCGAACCCACAACCGTCGCGTTACAGTCACACCCTTGTGCCCCTGGGCCACGACGGCCTATTATAATAATTATTTAATCTTTTTTTATCTTGATCAGTATTTAGCGGGTTAAAGAGGACATCTTCTGTTTTCAGAGTCATTGCATATTGAGTGGCGGATTCCGAACGCTTCGCTTTCTCTAACCAGAACAAAGATGTATTATAGAAGATATTCTTATACGCATTGTCTGATTTGGGATTAATAGCTTCACGTGTATAGTCAGAAACTGACTACTGCCCACGACGATTTTAATACTTGTATATAGCATATCTCAGGAGCCTGTTTGCATTTTATTTTATTTTATTTATCCAAATAGTGATAAATAAAAGAGATATACTTTTGCCTTCATGCCAGAGCGAAGAAATGAAAAATGTTAAGAAATAATAAATCATTCCCTCGAGTGAGGATCGAACCCATAACCGTCGCGTTGCAGTCACACCCTTGTGCTCCCCAAGGGCACAAGGTGGAGCACAAGGGTGTGACTGTAACGGGAAACGACGAGATCAAGGTAATTGCCTAAGTTATTTATATGGATATTATTTTGTATATTTTATTTTTACCAACTTAAAGTTTAAACTATATTTAAGACAATAATTCGTTTTATTTAAGTCAGATTATTTTTACTAATCCTAATTTTGGAGATATTTTAAGATTCGATTCGTCTTAGTTATTAGTAAAAACTTTTATATGTACTATAGCTATTGGTTATTACTACTTTAGTATTGTAAAAACCGAACGTAAAGACAAACAAACGAGAAGCGCAGCAGTGTGAAGTTATTAGTTCTCGATCTAATTGAAAACAAGTCTACAGCAAGTCAGCCAGCGTAGCGAGCATGCGCGGCGCTCCATTCACAACAAATGACGTGTCGCCTCGGGGCGAACCGGCTGACTGGTGTGTTCTACTTATCGCTCGTTTTTACGACATCTACCATTTAGTTTCGGTCTCACTTGTACATTCTCCGTGTATAGAGCTAATAAAATAATTATACAAAAATATAGCATTAGAAACAACTCAAATGCATACACACATATAATATAACCGGCACTAAAAGCCGGCCGGTGCGGCGCAGTGGGTCAGGCGAGGCGGTACGGGCGGACCTTGCAATGTCGCGGCGTGACGCTCAGCTGACGCATGACAGGCGCCCGCCCGCCCGCCGCCCCGCGCCGCTCCGGAGCCCCGCGCGCGTTCATTGCCTTCGCGGCAGTCTGTATGAGTGGACGCTCCGTATGTAACGATTTCGATCTACGTCTATGTTTTTATAAATCCGATTCACTTTCGAATATGCGACTGTGGGCATTTCGAGCAAGCGAAGCGACGTCCCAGATGGTTATCGAATGTAGAATCACCTTCGTCAGTGCTTGAATAGTGAATTTTAAAAAGTAATTGTTCGTCCGTTCGTGAGTGCGTTTTAAGATGTAAATTATGCTGAGTGCGGTGATGGCCGGTGCGAAAGGTCGGGCTGTGTAAAAATAACTGCGGAACCGGGCGGCTAAGCGGTGGAATGAGGTTTGGCGGCACATTGTGGCCGAGGCGGGGCGAGGCCGTGTGCGCCATATTATAATTTCCCTTCGTATTGTATGTGCAAACTTGTCCACTGAGTGTTGTCATAATATTATATATATGTATGTATAGTAAAAAATCTCAAGGATGTATATCTTATTATTTTACATTACTATTAATACATATTCATAAAACATATGTAGATAGATACTAAATAAGTATAAAATATAAATGTTTTAAATTTAATATATATCCATAATATGATAATATTATTTATTAATAATAACATTGTACACAATAATGAGTGTATATAAATAATACTGTTAGCCATGATTAGATAGGTACATGAATCAAAATAGTGAAATGGCAAAGCACCCGTCCAGCGCCCGTCCCGCGTCGGCCGGTGACAGATAGGCGCGGGACGAGGCGGTGTCGGTGACCCCGCGGCCCCGACGGCCGTGCCGCGCTCGCCCGCATGCTCTAGCTCTCTTGCACTCGCAAACACACCTCGCCGCAACCACTACTTGTCACTGTCGCGTGTACGTACAATCGATACCGGTTAATTTAATCCATGCTATATTACAAATAGAATGTGCGTTGTGCTAAATCGTTAAATATTTTCTATATCGACTGATAACGATACATTTTGTCACTCCGCTATCATATACTACGTACACAATAAATTATATTTCTTATCAAGATAACGGGCGCCATATTATAATATTATATTTTGTAGCGTAGCGAAAATACATTTCTATATTTAGCCATCATGCAGCAACAGACAGTTACCCTCCGAGCGCATCCACTACAGTGACAGATAGGTATGTGACATAATATTGATTGAATTACAAATTCCAAACTCACCGTGTTGAATTCTGTGACTCGTTGAGTTTCTACAAGTATCGCCCCTGCGCTCACCTGCAAGCACGCGATCAATGCGCTCATGTAAAACCATGCGATTATTTTAGAAACCCCTCTTATTAGAACAGTCTATATTTAGACCTACCAAATACAAGAATATTTTATAAACACAAACTACATCGCTCGACGTCCTTGTACAACATTAAATACAACATACGTAATTAAAATTTAATTTAATGCGTGAACAATTAGCATAATAATGCAGTACGTAAAGTTTTTTTAATAAAAATATAAATATTAAAAAGTCGACGCGCCGTACAAGCATTATTCTCAAGTTACGTAGTCCACTTTGCGCTCTGATTCCGCGCAGTCAGGCAGCGAGAGCACCAATCTGTTTGTAGGTTGATAAGTCACAAACGTACATTTACCGACAAACTATTTACGTCCGTCCGCCATCTTGTTGTCGAATGACGAAATGGTAGCCTCATACCTACGACGCTCATTATTATAGACTGCGAACTGTACGCTCCACCCCTCGACAGAGGTGTTCAACGATTCGGTTACCACAGAGAAGACGGAGAGCAGACAAAATAATTTCAAACGTTAGTTACTCACATATAACGACTTCGGCGTACGTATAGGGGGAGTCTAGCTTAGTTATTAATAAAAGGAGATCATTTGAATAACCTATAAAGCAAAACAACGTATAAAACCAATGCTCTGGCGCGGCAAAATGACGCGTCAATAGGTTCACCGGGGGGAGTGGAAGTGAAGCGCGGACGGGTGAAGGTGTGGGGGGACGGGGAGGGGGAGGTGTAGCGGACGGAGGCGAGACACATAATGGAATTACATATCTACAGCACTTACTTGCCCGAGACCACAATATATGTATGCAAGCAAGCTATTTATATACATACATACATACATACACATAGGTAAGAGAGCGGTGCGACAACACAATAATCCGCCGTAGCCCGAGCAAGCAGTCTCAGCGACGGTTCTCTTAGGTGGGGTCGAGACCGAGACCACTGTGTACTACCAACAGCTACATAACTTAAAGGAGAATCTTTATGTAACGAACTCATTTTGTAATAGCTCAATTTACTATAACCATTATTACATGACAGATATATTTTTATGATTTATGATGGCTTGAAACGATTTAAAAAAGATAATAAATAGTACTATCACGCTGTTCGGAATTAACGCATCCACGCACAAACAATTAAAAACTTCCAAAAAAAATATATCGCCTAATAATTGCATAACGTCGTAGACACAATGTTTGTTTCCTTCCATATTATTAGCGATGCGGCCATTTTCTTTTGTACACGTAAGCCCGAGTTGGTGTGCTGACGTAGCCGAGTGATACATAGCAACGTCTCCACGTTGCCGATAAACTGAACTAACAACCTAACAGAACGCACAGGAAACGATGAGAGAACAAAAGAATCGATACGAAAACATTCATGAACTGGCATTTTTGAAGCGAAATCAAAATTAAGTTACTTAAAAATGTATTTAATTTCGCGCTCTTTAAATATTATGTAAAGTATAAGCATCAATTTACTTTCGATTAATGCACAATTAAATTTAAATTAATATTTTTAATAGACATATTTTAGGTTAAGTTCAAGGTAATGGAAACTTATAAATTGGGGTTATCACTTACTAGAAAATAAATTTAATTTACTTTCTTCTATTTTAATCACACAACGTTCTAACTTAAATGTGTTATGTTTTAAATTACCCAGTCTACGTAGGTACAAAATAGTTGGCTGACCTTGGCGCCCAGAAAGCGAGCTTCCAGCAGCTCCTGCTTGCGAGGGTCCAGCGCCGCCTGGAAATGCTCCATCTTGACGCCAGCGCCTAACAACAATACATCATGAGTACAGTGACGTTGTTGTTGAACAAGGGACTATTGCAAGATGAAAATACTTAAATGTATATATTTTTTAAACGTGTTTTTAAAATATAATATATTTTTTAAACCTCAAGGTCGGTCATAATAAATATTTCAATGACCAAATATTCTCACAAAGCAAATTTTTTGTAGAGACCTTGAATAAACCATTACAAATAAAACGTGAAAAGTCCCCATCGATCCCAAGCGTGCTTAAAAAAATATTCAAAGTCGGAGGATCACAATATACGGTGGTTTGGTTTTTCGTTATCTTGATAAAACAGTTGTAAGTCACAAAATTATCTTAAAATTTTAAACGATTAAAGGTTACGTTTTGTATCGTTTGCATTTACACTGTATGTCACAGAGAAATAAAAAAGTATTGTGGATTTTGAAGTCGTTGAATTATTAGTATTACGAACTGCGCGAACTTTGATATAATTCAATCAACAATACCTAAAATAAATATTCTTTTAAAAATTTTGTTATCCATAATAAGATAAATTTGTTATCCATAAAAATTCGGCAGAAAGTGGGGAACGGAGTGTCTTACACTAGGTTCCCTCTACCTACCCTGCTGTGTGCGGGATATAGCGTGAAGCTAGTTTAGTTTAGCATAATAAGAATGTTGAATGCATATATCTATAATAAGAATGAATGAAGAATAGCACCTATAATTTAGCCTTTTTTTTAAATTTCTTAACGTATACAATCCTATATATAAAAAATATCTACTAAAGAGTTTCGTAGCATATGACTGGAATCTATGTCGTAAGGTTTAGCTAGTGTTTAAATACTAAATATGTATTTTTACGTGATCACATTAATAAATAATGAGATGTTATACATTGTTTTTTATATTATATTAATTTAAATTAAATTAGCTTCACGCTATATCCCGCACACAGCAGGGTAGGCAGAGGGAACCTAGTGTTAAGACACTCCGTTGCCCACTTTCTGCCGAATTTTGGAGGCATTGCGTGTGGCAGAACTCAACGCCGCACTTTTTGCCTCGACACCAGCGCGAAGAAATGAAAATATAAATTTAAGCAAATATTTCATCTCCTCGAGTGGGGATCGAACCCACAACCAGTTGGCTTTACAGTCACACTTCGTGCCGCTGCGCTACGACTGGCCATTATTATATTAATAAAACTATATATTGAAAAAAAATATGTTTTGAATAGGATGTAGCTTGTTGTTTTATAAAATCTTGTAGAGCTACCCTATGTGATGTGTACCTATAACCTATAATAAAGTAAAACTTATTTCAATATATTATATTTTTAAAATAATATATTGAATGTAACGTTGGCTTGCCTAATAAACAAATAATAAATCCTCGAAATTCTCGGCTCATATGAAGCTTTCTCTTGAATCACTCTACTTGAAGTGAAATCCGTATATTTAAATCCGTTGTACAATATGTATAATGAAAGACTAAGTGTATATAGTATTTTTTATATTGTATGTTAAGTGTTTAAATAAAAATAAAACCTGAAAGTTCTGACCTGCGACCTTGAATATCTTTTCTTAGCACACATGGAATCAATTCATTTTTGATATTTTAAATAAATATAATGGTGTACCAATCTCTACTAAATCTCAGATCTATCCGATTATTTCGTACTAAACTTTTTTTAAATTTTTTTAAAATTTTGTATCAAATTTAAGACCAATATTTTATCGTAAATATATATATATGTATATTCAGCATAAAACCCTAACTATTATATTTCATGTACGAGTAGTAGTAATAAGTTTAATAACCATGAATAAAAAGCATTTGTACAGACTCATTATTTTAAACTTATTTTAATCTTCGAGATCATTATTTTATATAAATAAAAGTACATTCAAAATTTTAAAAAATATAAACCAGCTTCACGCTGTATCCCGCACACATCAGAGTAGGAACCAAGTGTTAAGACACTCCGTTCCCATTTTTCGCCGAATTTTTTGTAGGCATTAGTTGTTGAGTGGCGGTACTCAATGGCGAGTTTTAATCTTGGTGCCAGAGCGAAGAAATGAAAATATTAGTAAATAATAATTCATTCCCTCGAGTGTTGATCGAACTCACAACCGTCGCGTTAAAGTCACACTCTTGTGCCATTGCACCACGGCGGCCTCAAAATTACAATATTTAACAAAATAATAATACTACTATTTACTAAGTAATAAAAAAAACAGCTTCACGCTGTATCCCGCACACAGCAGGGTAGGCAGAGGGAACCTAGTGTTAAGAAGAAGAAGGCTATTCCCCACTTTCTGGTGAATTGTGGGGGAATTGCGTGTTGTGTGGCAGAACTCACCGCCGCGCTTTGCCTTGACACCATATAAATATTTCAATGACCAAATATTCTCACAAAGCAAATTTTTTGTAGAGACCTTGAATAAACCATTACAAATAAAACGTGAAAAGTCCCCATCGATCCCAAGCGTGCTTAAAAAAATATTCAAAGTCGGAGGATCACAATATACGGTGGTTTGGTTTTTCGTTATCTTGATAAAACAGTTGTAAGTCACAAAATTATCTTAAAATTTTAAACGATTAAAGGTTACGTTTTGTATCGTTTGCATTTACACTGTATGTCACAGAGAAATAAAAAAGTATTGTGGATTTTGAAGTCGTTGAATTATTAGTATTACGAACTGCGCGAACTTTGATATAATTCAATCAACAATACCTAAAATAAATATTCTTTTAAAAATTTTGTTATCCATAATAAGATAAATTTGTTATCCATAAAAATTCGGCAGAAAGTGGGGAACGGAGTGTCTTACACTAGGTTCCCTCTACCTACCCTGCTGTGTGCGGGATATAGCGTGAAGCTAGTTTAGTTTAGCATAATAAGAATGTTGAATGCATATATCTATAATAAGAATGAATGAAGAATAGCACCTATAATTTAGCCTTTTTTTTAAATTTCTTAACGTATACAATCCTATATATAAAAAATATCTACTAAAGAGTTTCGTAGCATATGACTGGAATCTATGTCGTAAGGTTTAGCTAGTGTTTAAATACTAAATATGTATTTTTACGTGATCACATTAATAAATAATGAGATGTTATACATTGTTTTTTATATTATATTAATTTAAATTAAATTAGCTTCACGCTATATCCCGCACACAGCAGGGTAGGCAGAGGGAACCTAGTGTTAAGACACTCCGTTGCCCACTTTCTGCCGAATTTTGGAGGCATTGCGTGTGGCAGAACTCAACGCCGCACTTTTTGCCTCGACACCAGCGCGAAGAAATGAAAATATAAATTTAAGCAAATATTTCATCTCCTCGAGTGGGGATCGAACCCACAACCAGTTGGCTTTACAGTCACACTTCGTGCCGCTGCGCTACGACTGGCCATTATTATATTAATAAAACTATATATTGAAAAAAAATATGTTTTGAATAGGATGTAGCTTGTTGTTTTATAAAATCTTGTAGAGCTACCCTATGTGATGTGTACCTATAACCTATAATAAAGTAAAACTTATTTCAATATATTATATTTTTAAAATAATATATTGAATGTAACGTTGGCTTGCCTAATAAACAAATAATAAATCCTCGAAATTCTCGGCTCATATGAAGCTTTCTCTTGAATCACTCTACTTGAAGTGAAATCCGTATATTTAAATCCGTTGTACAATATGTATAATGAAAGACTAAGTGTATATAGTATTTTTTATATTGTATGTTAAGTGTTTAAATAAAAATAAAACCTGAAAGTTCTGACCTGCGACCTTGAATATCTTTTCTTAGCACACATGGAATCAATTCATTTTTGATATTTTAAATAAATATAATGGTGTACCAATCTCTACTAAATCTCAGATCTATCCGATTATTTCGTACTAAACTTTTTTTAAATTTTTTTAAAATTTTGTATCAAATTTAAGACCAATATTTTATCGTAAATATATATATATGTATATTCAGCATAAAACCCTAACTATTATATTTCATGTACGAGTAGTAGTAATAAGTTTAATAACCATGAATAAAAAGCATTTGTACAGACTCATTATTTTAAACTTATTTTAATCTTCGAGATCATTATTTTATATAAATAAAAGTACATTCAAAATTTTAAAAAATATAAACCAGCTTCACGCTGTATCCCGCACACATCAGAGTAGGAACCAAGTGTTAAGACACTCCGTTCCCATTTTTCGCCGAATTTTTTGTAGGCATTAGTTGTTGAGTGGCGGTACTCAATGGCGAGTTTTAATCTTGGTGCCAGAGCGAAGAAATGAAAATATTAGTAAATAATAATTCATTCCCTCGAGTGTTGATCGAACTCACAACCGTCGCGTTAAAGTCACACTCTTGTGCCATTGCACCACGGCGGCCTCAAAATTACAATATTTAACAAAATAATAATACTACTATTTACTAAGTAATAAAAAAAACAGCTTCACGCTGTATCCCGCACACAGCAGGGTAGGCAGAGGGAACCTAGTGTTAAGAAGAAGAAGGCTATTCCCCACTTTCTGGTGAATTGTGGGGGAATTGCGTGTTGTGTGGCAGAACTCACCGCCGCGCTTTGCCTTGACACCAGAGCGAAGAAATGGAAATAAAAATTTAAGTAAATATAACATCTCCTAGAGTGGGCCTTGAACCCACAACCAGTCGGTTTTATAGTCACATATATACATAATACGTTGCATTTTTTAAGCCAAAGTCAATTTAAGGTCGTCCAAAATGAATAATGATCTTTGACTCGGTCAAAATTTACAACAGTTATTGAAATTGATAAGGCTGTCGTGGTGCAGTAACAAGGCTGCGAATGAAAATGCGATAGGTTGTGGGCTCGGTTCCCACTCGGACGAAGGAAATTAAAATGAGACCACTTCCTCGTTCTGGTATCGAGACAAAGCGCGGCGTTGAGTTTCCCCACTCAACACGCAAGTCCAATTATTTATTTTATTAAATTATGCCTTCAGAATTCGGCGGTAAGTGGGGAACGGAAACGACTTAATGGGAACGGTGTGTCTTAACTCATTACTAGGTTCCCAGGTATGTTCTGCCCATCCAATGTACGGGGTACAACCCGCACATAGAAGGTGAACAAAAAAGTAAGCTCATTTTTTAACATACTCAGTAAATACCGAAGCAGGTTCTTATTTTGATTGTAAGGTCTTTGTGTGTTTGTCATAATACCTTAGAAATTAAGTATAGAAAAAATCAACTTCACACTGTATCCCGCGCACAGCGAGGTAAGGTTCCGTTCCCCACTTTCTGCCGAATTCTGGAGGTATTGCGTGTTGAGTGGTCGAGAATTAGGTATATATATATTATAAAATATACATATAATATTACCAAGTAGCTTATAATTCGTAGGTACTAGAGACAGTATAAAAGACGAATTCATTACTAAGTAAAAGAATTAACATTTAGGTATATTGGCACAATGTTTCATTTTTATTGTGTTTTTGATAATTTGTAAAATATATATAAGCTATAATTTATAGTTTCAAGTTTAAATACTGATTTAAAAAAATAAAACAATATAGTAAATATAAATTGAATGAAACAAAACTTGTACAGTTTCATTGTTAGATAGTAAATAAGAGCTATTCGTTTACAATGTATTTAAATCCAATGATTAAATCGTATGCCTACTCATAATTTAGAATTTTTGAATAAATTATTTATGAAACATATTTATTGTAAAATGAACTTTAATTTACATAAAATATTTATTAATATTTATATTTTCATATCTTCACTCTAGTGTCGAGACAAAGCGCGGCGTTGAGTTCCGCCACTCATCACACAATGCCTCCAGAATTCAGAGGAAAATGTTTACTATTTTCCGGAGTGTCTTAACTCCAGTTTCTATCTGCCTGCTATGCTGTTTGCGGTGTACAATGTGAAGGGGTAATCTATATTGGTGATTGAACATAATCCAATTATTTGCTTTTTCGGTGTTTTTTTCATTATAGCATCTCAAATACCAAATTATATATGAAAGCGCTACCCAACAACGATACAGGTGATAGACTAGATCACACGTATCTATTTTTAATCCATAGCTACAGCACGAGCCCAAATCAAAACATTCAATGTTGGTCATTTAAAGATTCTTAATATTATATTGCGCTTTACAGAAACGATTGATGCTTTTGTGTGTCCTGATATTGATAGTAATTTATTGTTTTGGGTTACGAAGTTATAAAAATTAAAATTTTGTCGCAAGTTATTTTCAGTTGATTAAAAAATTTCATACATTTTTTTTATTTTTATGTAATTATTGTAAAAACTTTCCCACTTTCATTTTTCTGTCGGTCCTACATAAAAATTATTGCTATTTAACTATTAATGAAGTCATTATCTCAGGAATCTTCGATTCAATAAAATTTACTGAGCAAGCCAAGATTACATTTCTAAGTATAAACATTATTATATAAAAAGTAAATAAAAGTACTTTGTTAAGTTTCGAAATGGCTTTATTTATTTTTGATCAAAAATTTTCCTTACACTTTTTCTTCTTTCATTGCCAAGATTTGAAAATGTTGATAAGAATTATGTTTTTAATTTGTCTTGAGCATTTATAAGCACCGTCATTTATATGTGATTTCTTTACAAATGTTTATTATTTCACAGATAAAAAATAAAAATAATAAAAATAAGTTATAATTAAAGAAATATTATTAAATTAATAATAGCGTCCAAAAGGCGGCTCCGCCCGCCTAAACTTGATGTTAATTAATATATTTCCAATAAATAGAATTGCACTATTGTCCTTGACCAAATTAATCTAACGTTAACATTATTAGAAGAGGTACCAAGAGGTATTTCTTTTATTTCTCAATAACTAGAATACACTCGTTTCAAATAAACTACACTAGCGCACTAATATATATTCTATCCAAATATTACAAAATAACGTTTATTAAAAAGAATAGTATAAATAATCAGGGGTGGGAGATTGGGTGTTTTGGCGCAGTATTTGGAGCGGACAGTGAGTTGGGAGAAGTTAGGCACCGTTATATATATAGGTATGTATGTATGTTCAATGTACATATTGATCGCCTCCCCGGGCCACTCGCCACTATGATCTCACCTCCATCCTCAGTGCTGCCCCCTCATCCCTCTTGCCGCATAGACTCTAAAGCCTATAACAAACTAACCAACTGTAGAATTTGCCTATTATTCGTTTTCATTTAAAATATTTATCAATATAAATAGTATTAAATTGACTAACCTTTTCAATGTCTATTTACTCTAAAAATTATATTACAAATCTACAATGTTTTTTTAATAATGAAAAAGACGTTTTTGAGCGAACACTCTGGTTATTGATTTTAGCAACATATAAATTTCTAACACGGCTTGATGTTATAGGCGTAGCTTTATTGTAGTACTGAATAATATGTCTATATATAATTCATTATGTATATTGTTATAATATAAATAAAAAATAAATAAATCAGCTTCACGCTGTATCCTGCACACAGCAGGGTAGGCAGAGGGAATCTAGTGTTAAGACACTCCGTTCCCCACTTTCTGCCGAATTCTGGAGGCATTGCGTGTTGAGTGGCAGAACTCAAATTAATATTGTTATAATATCATATACATATTGAAATTTGAAAGGTGCAATTGCACATATAAAAAAGGAATAAGCTGCTATTGAACGGATCATCTTAAAACTTTTCTAAACATAATAAGCAACATTCTACAATTTTTTATTAACGTTTTTTGTTTTATATTGATAACATGTCGATTGATGTTTACGTGGATGACATTTTGATGTCGTGTGCTTTAATAACTATATGATATCTATAAATAGAACAAATTTATAATACTAATAATGACTCGTTTAATAAATGTTTATATTTTTTTATGTACGAATATTTCCTATTACAATTTGATAATTCAGTGATAGAACAACAGGCCTGTACTGTAAGGTACTTTTTTAAGAAGTTCAAGGAAAAATTGGAATAAAAATACTTGCATGAGTCGTTTTAGACCAATCTATATATTTACTTAGACATAAATAAATGCCAATAAGACGAAATTTATGAATGCTGCCTGCATTAGAATTGCTTTTTTCAAGTTTTAAAATATAATTGATTCAACTTTAGTTTGAGTCTGCTATAAAATATGAAATAGTATTTTTATTCAAGTTTTAAGAAAAGTTTTTAAAGAAAAATATTAATGTATAAGCACTTCATCTATTAGCCGTCTCAATTGGTTCATCTGTCTGTCTGTCTACCTAATAACTAAGAAATACAATAAGAAATTTTCTACGAGTCTCTATGCCAGTGGCGGAAATATTTTTGATGCAAAAAACAACATTACATCTGTAATGAACACGATACCAATACAAGATTACTAAATAAATGTTATAGGAAATTTGTTAGTCTATTTGAGATAGACGGATAGAAAGGTTAATATGTTTTGTTTAAAAAATCCTTAATTAACGTTGGTTTTCATCTGACAGCAAAAGTAGCTGTTGGAGAAATGAAACATTCTTACAGAAATGATGTATTTATATAAAAAATTGTGTTTATGCATCACGGTCAACATCATAAAACGACTTTCAATTATTGAGATTATGTAGCCTTTAAAAGTATAAACCAAAATAATACTACAATCGCATTAAAAATACTGGAGAATTTCAAGTATTTCCAGAGGAAGAGGATTCGACCGAGGACGACGAACTTTCAGTTTCAAGAAAACAAAAAATGTGTAATAAATGTAGAAAAAAACGATGACATTTTTTTTAGCCTGCCTACGCATAGGGTGGGGGTCGGGAAGGTCATGGGAGGCCTAGTGTTAAGACACTCCGGTGCACACTTTTCACCAAATTTCGAAGGCATTGCGTGTTGAATGGCGGAACGCACCATCGTGCTTTGCCTCAACACCAGAGCAAAGAAAATTGAAATATTAAATATTAAATTTTCTCGAGTGGGAATCGCACCCACGTTTGTTGCGTTCACTACAGTCACACTTCATGCGCCACAACTGCAGCAGAAAGAGGACTTATCATAAATAATAAATACTGCTGTCAAATACAATTAAGAAAAACGTTCATAACTGTAGTTCTTAACAGTTCTTGTTAAGCTTATGCCAATTACTACAACTGGCAGCACGATACGGATTTTTTAAGGATTTTTCCAAATTCCGGGTATCGTCATTTTTTTAAATCTACTCTACTTCTATATCTACTTGTTAAAAATAATTAAATGAGGTGAATAAGAAAAGCAAAATCTACTGTTATATGTAAAGAAAAAATCTTATAAGAAATACCTTACCCCTTGTATGTTTGATAATAAATGTTTAAATAATGAGTTATTTTTTGTAATAAAAATTTGAAAACTGTTGACATCCTAACTTATGGATAAAAAAATCCAATTAATAATGAAATTTTAAGTTATTTGAAATTATGGCCTTCGTAGCGACCACCAAAATGTATTTCAAAGTAAAAAAAAATTTTGTTTAAGTTATAAAAAACTAAACTATGGATGCCCCACATGATAAAAGAAAAAGACCTAAATAGATGAAAACTTGAACGTAGCAATATTTAAACCCGCAATAGTTAACTTTAAGGCTCCTGATCCAATAGGGCTATTATACAAAAGAATTCAACCTACACGTGACTCAACGGGTTAACTACCAGTTTAGGGTAAATAAAACCAAAAGCAAAAACCTTGCTTCAAGTACTCCGAAGCGTAACCTAAGCATTCTGCTTTTGCGAATTTATAAGGAAAGCCAAGAAATATTCATGCAGATTTTTGCTAATCTACGTTTACAAATCATAGTAAATTGTCAAGGAGATGAAATTGAAGATATGTGATAATATGTTTGTAGCTTTTTAATGGTGTATTTTAATAATTTTTTAACTTATTTCTATTGTTTTTATTGATTTATTTATATCTCTTAAGTGGTGAACTCAATGCCACGCCTTGTTATAATATTTAATCATCGCGTATTTATTCAAATTGATTCCAAAGACGACCAATTTGATACTTTAACGTATATTTTTTAAATAGTATTAATGTAAGTTTGTACGAGTGAAAATTCTTGATATTTTACTTTTATTTTATTATGTTTTACAGTTATATTTACACAGTTTTTGTAATGTCCTATTTTAATGTAATCATTAGTTTTATTCATTGTTAAAGTTAAAAACAAAACAAAACAACAAATAATTTTTGCTTTTGAACACTCATAGATAATATAACATTTTAATTGAGAATGTATGAATATTTTTGAAAATTCTGAATTGTATTAGATTTATTTTCTACTGCTACATCACATGAAACAATGTTGTCGTCAATAACGCAAAAAAGATCTAAGAAAAGGTGTACCTTGAAATCGTCTAATAACTTTGACATTTGACCTAATAAAATTTTACATATGTAATTGAGTAGAAAAGTATTTTTTTTTGTACTGAAATAAATTTTAAAAGTAATAAAAAAGAGTAAATCTTTCTGCGATTAAATCAATAACTAATAAAAAAACTACTTTATAATACACACAAGCTATAATTTGATAGTGTTCATTTGACTGTTTTAGTAGCAATCCCTCTTAATTCAACCTGCGACCCATGCGTGCGAGAAACAAGCAGCTGTTTGTTGTATACGAACAGGCTGTTGTGGGCCGAGAGAGTGAGCGCAAAACATTCGCGGCCGTCACCGCGGATAGACAGTAGTGAGCAGACACCCACCCTTGCATCGGGAGTTGCGCCGGCTGCGCTCGTTCGGACGATCGCTCATCGCAAACGACTCCTTGAAATGCATTTTCCAAGTCCGATATGTGCCCCATTCACATTTATGTGTATCATCGGCGAACCAGTACCACAATCCGACCACTGACACTGATCCAAAACTTGAGTTACGTCATGTACAATAAGAACGTTTGTCACATCACTGATGGCCCCGGGCGCGGACTGGCGCGACACCGCGAGACCGGACCTCGCGTCTCGGGGCGAGGATGCGGGAATCGGCTTCGGCGCAATACCCGTCACGAAAATAATAGGAACAGCGAGTGCACCTCAGACGCGAGTGCGGCCGGTGCGAGCGAGACGCGCATAAACACCAGACTGTTTACTTACGGTGTTCGAGAGCGAGCGCCGGGCGCCGGGCGCGGGGGTGAGAGCCTGCAATCCGCGCGGTGCAATCACTTGCTCCCACTTCAAAACCTCATCCTTACATCGCATTCCTATTGTGTTCAATAAAACAGAACCTTAAAAGATAAATTGCCAAAAAAATGTATATAATACAACTAATGCAAAGAGACTCATGAAAAAAAGAGTTAATGCTTTAACGCGACCTCGTCTGTACACGTCTCATAATTTAAATATAGTTTTGAATATCATATTACACAGTGATAACAAAACGAGTCATTGTCTGTTGTCACTTGTAAGTGGTTAAATGGTGCGGTGGTAAGCAGTTGAACGATCAATCGGCTCGCCGTGCACCGGGCGGTGGTGGCTGCATTCCGACGCCCCGGCCGGCGGCCGCGTCCCGCGAGGCCTCACCCCCCATCCTTCCGGCGGCGGCCACGTGACGCGCCGATTAGCCGTCGAGTGTGCCACCGCGACCAAAATAGAGCGCACGCATACAAATCTCGCATCTCGTTCTACTTCACTACACTTACACGCCTCTTTTCAGTCTCTTGTCTAACTTTTGCCGACCGCTCGCCGTGAACTAGCGTCGTAATTCTCAATAACACATAATGTTCGTTTTACTGACTATAAAAAAACATATTTTCATAAAAAAAAAACTATTGTAAAAAAGCATTTTTAAACAGCTTTAATGAGATCGCATTTAAAAAAAAATTAGTAGAGTTTTGGGTCTTATCGAAGAAGCCTGAAATATATTAAATCTATGTTTCTTATCTTAATCTCGATGTTTGTAGAAAAAAAAAGAACTCTTTCGTAAAAACATTTAGTAATTTATTTTAAAATCGAATCGATCGACCCAATACCAATGTAGGTTCGCTTGACAAAAATAAAATAAAACGAGGAAATAATGGCACGCACCCAAACAGCAATACAGTTCAGTGGTGTCACGACGAAGCAATTCGCTTGGGACAGCTTCGGCGGTGGCGTACACCTGCTTGATACCTACCTATCATAACATTTTGTACTTTATGTAAACTCTACTTATATTTTAAGTTAAAATTGTTAACAATATTACATAAAATGTGTAAATATTCCATTCGTTCTCAAATCCAGCTTGTAATAATTTACTAAAATAACACTAGGAGTAATGCGAAATACAGAGTTAGAGCGATCGTCAATAGGGACTTGAAATTGTAGGAAATCACGCAGTGTTACCGCATTTAACAAGAAAAAGACGACAGGATCAATACAGGCTGCAAAATGTACACGTGATCGCGTCACTATATAACAACTCCTACCACCGACCGCACCCCTTACACCCACTGTTTCCCCTTCCCCCGAAGTCGACACTAAAAAAGATTTTTTCTACTCACTTATCAGAGGCGCTACTTTACCACAAGAAATTATCTATTATAATAATAAAGACAATTATTACATGTATGTTTTTATTCAAACATTTAACCTTAAGAACGGACTAAACGCATTGCATTGCGAAACCTGTTCCTGTGGGCGAGTGCCAACGAACCAGAGCTACCGTAAAGAATGTCAATTTCAGTGATCTAAGCATTGTTAGATTAAAACACCTAAAAACTGTCATTAACAACGAAATATTGTAAACATCATAATTTTATATTTAGATACAATGTGCTTGTGTAAAATTTTAATTTTGATATGACCATTTTAATTTAGAAATGCATAAATTGGTGAAATCATCATAAATACCAGCGTGACTCGTTAATAGGTGGCGAGAGGGTGGTAGAGGTTTCCACTGGGTACAAAGGGTTCACTTGTAAATTACTATCCGACGGTTCCGGTCGATAAGCTTCGCGTCGGCGAAAACCGCAGAAAGCAGAAACGAAACCTTAATCCCCAAAGAGTAAAAATTGCATTATTGCGAAGTACGCAGAATTGAACATTTTTACACAATGATAGAGAAATATGATGGTAGTTTAATGTGTCATATAGGTCATATAGGCAAAGCCCAATAGTTTCCAATGACTTTTTAATAAGAGAAATTCTTAAAAGAAACTTCTTCATAAAATAGGCGCGTTGTTCTCATGTTAACATAAACTAAAAGTTTTAATAATTTAATTCTTTTTATTAATATGTTGATATCTTTAATCATCTCCTGGGAGAGTTCTCATCGTTAGTTGTCTTTTAGGGTTACGTTTCCAAAAGGTAAAACGCTACTATTACTAGTAGTAGTAGTTATGTATATATGTTGCGGCTCTTACAACAAATCGTGTTTTTTAACAGAATAAAACAGAAATTAAAGGGGGGGGGGGGGATCTGGGGGGCCTCAGAAGCAACAAACGGGATTTTATTGACGTTCTTATAGATAATGTCACGGAATTCATTGTGCGCGTCTCCAACTTGGTTAGTACGCTGAGTAGCGGAACTCAAAATCACACTTAAAACATCATCATCAACTATTTTTAACATATTTGCAAAAATAAATGAAAAGTGATGATCTAAATTAACAACTGTTCTCGCCCTTCATTTATGAGTGGCATTTAATTTGGATTAACGAAATAATTTAGATTTTTAAAACACAATAGTTACCAGAAACAACCGAAACAACAAGAACTGTAAAAAAAAATATAAATATCTTTAACGTCGAGGGCAACATCTTCTTCTAACAGTCGGTCGTCGATACTTTTTACGTCTATATTTTTTTCATTTGGCTTACAAGCGAAAATTGCTTTATACATTCGAAAGAAGGTTGGTGGCAGGTAATAGAAATGTGCATAAGAGTATTTGCAACGGATGCAGCAAAATGAACGGTTCAATGACCTCGAGCGGGCCGGGTTTCACTCGTGCTTGTAGAGCGGCACCCAGCCCAGTTCAGTGGCCCTATTATGTGTTAGACTTAGAACTATTATTTCACTATACGTAAATGTAAATAAATACATATAAATATAGCTCTATATAATTAGGCAAGTCGTGGCGCAGGGGCGCAAATTGTGACTGTAACGCGACTGGTTGTGGGTTCGATCCCCACTCGAGGAAATTGAATATTTATTACATTTATTTTTTCACTTCTTCGCTCTGATGTTGGGGCAAAGCGCGGATGTAGAGCTCCGCCACTCAACACGCAATGCCTCCAGAACGGCAGATAGTGGGGAACGGAGTGTCTTAACACGTCTGCTTTGCCTGTACGGGATGTAACGTGAAACTGATTAATTAATTAAATATAGTTCTAGTTGCAGTAAAACATCTTTGGTGCAATGCGTCATAAGTGCTCGATAAGCAGCCGGAACAATATCAGAACTCAGAAATCGATACTCTATGCAAAATATGACTTGTGAGTTAAACTCCAATTATAGATTAATTACAGTTAAATGTATAACGGTAAAAGATTTTTTCATAAGAATTTATAGAGTTCTCCTATATTACTATTGTAGTAACCAAACGCTACACTCTTCCCCTGAATTGTCACTGAACGTCAAGGTCACAGGGGTGCGCATGTGCCGTATTTGATTGCAAAGAATAAAGATTTTCTGTAGCAGAATAGATAAACATATCTGATCTTTAATACATATTAATATTATTCATGTTAGTGACCTTGATAGAAGTAAAAATAAAAAACGTTTATTAGATCTTAACAAAGATCACAATCTTTGTGTAGATACATTCCTAATAAAATTCAAAAATAGCTAAAATTTAAGCGGAGCGAATAAAAAGTGAAATTGACATTTTAGTCAAAAAATTGTTTTCCCATTACATTTCAAATATGCAATAATTTAATGACAAAAGTAAAATTACAATAACAATAGTAATACACTAATCAAATATACCAATCCAATAAAATATTACAAAAAATATTAGCGAACAACGAAATAATAATGTAAAATTAAGGAAAATATTTAAGCTACATATACTCGTACATATATATAGCCGGGATTAGAAAAGTAACGTCGACACAAAAGACAGAATCGAGAATGAGAACGGGTGTCGGTCCCCGGCATCGATCCAATCCAACAACGGGCCGAGCGCCCGTTCCACATTGCTGCACGGTGCGCCCGCGAGTCGCGCTCCCGCTTCAGTGGAGGTTCAACTGTGATGCACCAACTAATGCACATGCACAAGGAGTAAACAAGACCGGTATATAAGCGCTTGTTACACGGCTTAAATCTCTCACATTTCTCACGTGATCGTGCGTGGCGTCCGCACACATTTGTAGAAATATATATATTTATATATGTATGTAGTGAAGTAAAGAACAGACGTGTAGTTGGTAGCTTTGCAGCCAAGTACTAAGTAAGTTTCCATATCAGGAGATTTATTAATATAAAAATGTTGTAATCAAAACCAATTAAATTTTTGTACGAGTTAGATGTGCTAATTGTTACAACAG
>JALPMF010000163.1:0-21731 GCA_030704555.1 Heliconius charithonia | reverse complement strand
CTGACCAAGTGCAAGTTAGAATTACATTTAGTATTCTGGATATTATATGAAATTTAAATAATTTACCAACCTGTACCTTATGTATAAATAAACAAATATTGACGAGAAATCTTATGGAGCTCCATAACCATAGCCAAAACTATTGGATAGTATATACAAAATAAAAAAAAACTATACCTCACCATGTCCATATACAAAGAAAGTTTTAGATAATTTTGGATATAAGCAGTCCAAATGACTTTTTATCAAATATTTTTGATTTTGTCCGACACCGCGGTGTTTATGAACATAAAAATGACAAGGGTGGGTTATGAACATAAAATTTTTTAAGAGGAATTTTCTGTCTCAACATTTAATTTATGTATTTAATCATAAAACTATGAATTTATGATTTCATATACAAGTATACCAAAAATTTATTCACAATAAACACAATTATTCTAAGACTCTAAATGTATAATGTAATAATAACAATTACTTATAATGTTTGTGTTTTTAAATTAAAATAAAACGGAAATTAGAACTTGTGAGTCATTACAGATTTAATAGTGTTAAAGACAATGCATTTGACCAATTAACAGTACTTAATGTACCAATTGTATGTAATCATCATATATGGTTGTATATGTATCAAGAATTTTTGATGAAATGTATGAAATAAAATATGTCTAATAAGATTTTTTGGATCATATTAATTATAAAGATTAAAAAATTGATGAATATTAACTTGGAATGACTAAAAATGATCAACTATAATCATTTTCAAGTTGTATTATTTTTTTACAGTCTAGTTTGATTCCAAAAAGATTGTTTGTCTTCATTAATTTGTAAAGAATCTAAGACACATAAAAATCACATAAAAACGCAAAATCTTAAGTATTATTCTAATAATTCATTTATTCCAAATAAGACTTACCTTAAATGAACTGTGTACCAATGTTTCATCAAGGTCTATCACCATACATTTTTTATGCATATCCTGGTGTCTTACAGGCGGTAATAATGGTCTGGGTGTATGGTCTGACATGACAAGGAGCGGGGGCGAAGCCCTGCCGTCGATACTGTTTGTGCCATTGCCACCGGGGGGACCCTTGCCACGCCCACCTCGCCAACAACATAGTAAGGATCGTAAAAAGCCTCCACTGCCGCTAGATTTTTTACTTCCCAGAGGGGTGGAGCCTGACACAGGTGTCCCATCTCCATCAATATGCTGTCCGCCAGGGGTCGGTCCTGGAAGGAACATTGAACATAAGCACAAACCACTCCTAATCACAAGGAAATCCTTATATTTTCTACAGGTTCCATATTAGAACAAGCTGTCAAGGTTGTTTGCAAGAATGTTATCGCAGCAACACGTTTCAATTGTTTACCTCAGTTTTGTTCTCACGGTAAACACTAATCAAGGAGAGGTCGCTTAACAATTCGCTTTTAAGGAATTGGTCACGATCAGCAAATATAGGACTCTCATGAGAAGGTAACATTATACGCTCTAATTTGATGGAAGTGGGTAACAGGTGTATCTGAGTTTAGCTTTACCTCTGTCGGATCCATAGTTGTTTAATTGTTCGTCATCCCGTGACACTTGAGTTATAATGGACGATGCGTCCATTTAAACATTTGTTTTGAGCCCTTAAATAAATGGCAACGACGTTTATGTAAAATTTTAACACCATAAAACTATTTTTTATCTCCCTTCTATTTTACAAAATGGCAGGCTGCCTCTGGGCAAATACCAACTTTGAGCGCCGCCAACATAATATTTACATTATTCTGTGTCTCTTTCTAATAACTTTAACAGCGAGATATAAAAAGAGATAACGATATTTACTACTTGCTCTTAAGTTACTAGCATTGTCAACAGCCAAAAATACTTGATATAGCTACAGATAATTAACATTATTAAAAGAAACAAAAGTTTGAATACGAATGTAAAATTTAATTAAATATTTTCTAAGATATAACTATATTTTTTTTTTGTTATGAATTGATGAAACATAAAATTCTATGTATCTAACTCTTCATCTATAAAACACTTCAAAAGTAATATGTTTTATAAATGACTTGAATAAATATTTTAATATTAGGTCAGCTACTCACAGCTACCGCAGTATGAGAAACCGGAATAAATTAATTATTTATCATAAAGTGAAAAAAAATAAATAAAAGATAATGTATTTTTATATTCATTTCAATCTACGTATTGTCGCAGCTATACTGATGAATGTATCGCTTGGATTAGGTTATTAAATACGGTACCATATCTACAGTTCATTTTTTAAAATGAACTCAATTAGTGAAAAAATTTGATAAAATATCAAATTGCAATTTATCAATTATTTTAAATATTAAACATTCTATTTAGAAGGTTAAGTCAATATTGGTTTTACATTCACGATATAGTTAAAAATGTTTTTATACCCATTAAATATCACTAGTTGAGTAAATGTTTGTAAATATTATGAAATGACTGCATTTTTTTAACCTAATAAGCTAATATTGTATATTTCAAAAATTACAAATAATAAACAAAAATATTATAATAATGGACTATAGATTTATTTCAACCGTAGTAACAGCTTTTCTATACACTCTTTTCTCATGTATTTATAAATGTTCTCGTTTCTATTAACACATGTAACGTATGAGTTTGGCATACGGGGGCATATAACATGTCTACTTACAGTTTTCGCGCCTCTCACCATTCACTAATTATAAAGTTGTATATATACAATTTTTTTTATCGATAAGCATAAGCACTAATACGTTACCAGCCATTATGAAGAAATTTTTATTTTTATATAAAGAGGAATATGGATAATATGGATGAAAACAACTACATCCCATTTTTGCGTTTATTTACTCCGCAACTTCTATTCACCTCCGACTTTATATCTATCTAATCCGACTTTTTAAACTGTGACTATTGTCTACTTTTTGTCAATCTCAGTTTTTAGTTGTCAAATTATTGTTGTTGATTGCCCTGTCCATGCAACATGTTTTGTTGTAAATGAAAGAAATACTGAAATCCATTGGCAGTCAACGACATTTTATAAATATATTATTTTATTTCATTATACCTTAATAAATAAAACAGCGAATATGTCCGATAGAGACCCAGGACCGTTACCAAATCGGTGGTTGAAGTGCCCAAGAAAAGCTGACCAACTCATCATAGGACAGTTTTTAGCATTTAAAACACCACTCAGCTCAGCATTTAATGAAAAAGTACCTGAAGGAAATCGATTTACACCAAAAATGTTGTTTGATAGTGTTAGAGGATATAAAGTAATTAAAATGCTGTTAAAAATGTGTAGTGAAGTGAACTAAATTTTATAAACAAATGTTCTAATTTTTATATATTGACGTGTGAATATTCTTTCAGAAAAAGCTTGGCTTGTGGATAGATTTGACAAATACATCTCGGTTTTATGACAAAGCTGAAATAGAAGGTTATGGTTGCAGATATTTAAAATTAAAATGTCGAGGACATGGGGAGACACCTTCCGTAGAGCAAACACAGTAATTTATTTTTACCCGTAACTATTTACACTTTTCAGATTTTTTGTGTCTTATTAATATTTTATTTTGGATATTTTTATTTATTATTTCAGACAATTCATAAGGACTGTTAATGTATTTATGGACCAGAAACCTGATGATATAATTGGTGTACACTGTACTCATGGTTTTAACAGAACTGGGTTTCTCTTAATATCTTATTTAGTGGAACAACAGGATTGGAGCTTAGAAGCGGGTTTAAGGGAATTTGCCAAAAGGAGGTAAAAAAAATATATTAATATGTATGTTATTTTTATATTAATAGACCAAAGATTTATATGTGTTTAATATATTTTTAAGGTTATATTATAAAAAATACATTTATTCTAATAAAATGTTTTTGATATGAGTTGATGTTTTTCAGTTTCAAGTGCTTCTAGTGTACTTAATGCATTCTAGATTGTTGTGTGAGATTAATATTTAATTGAATATAACTCATATAATTGCCATGCCAGCTAGTTATATTAAATTTGTAACTCATGATATTCTCTGCGATTTGTTAATTGTACAAATGTGTCTTACATTCTCCCCGTCCATACTCATATTAGATGAGATCTGTCTGATGATGTGTGTGCATCAGTGCACCATGCAGTTACAAATTGAATTTGACAGTTTGTTAAGTGTATCTAGACAATTTTATCAAAGATCATAATACAAATATAGAACAAATCTTTACTATCACATAAATTATTTCATATTAAATTCATGTTTCCCAATACAGAGAACCTGGTATATATAAACAAGATTATTTAGAAGAACTATACAGACGTTATGATGAAGTTGAAAATACTATTAGTGCTCCACCGAGACCAGATTGGTGTATAGGTGAGTAGATGTTCAAACTCAATGTGATAATGTTAATAAGTTCTTTAGTTTCTTGCATACATAATTCATATTTACGCTGTATCCCGCATACAGCAGGGTAAATAGGTAAAAAGTGAAAATATAAATGTAAATAAATACTTCACCTTCTTTGAGTGAGGATTGAATTGATATCACACTTTGTGCCCCTACACTATGACCGGCCTACTTATTGTAATTAACTATTTTTCTTTTCCTGCTCTAATAAAACATGTGCAGTATTGAGTTCTTTTGCTCATGCTTTTACAACATGTAATATCTTGAATTTGGGTGAAATGCAGAGATTAAAAACTTTAGGGCTAGGTTCTGTCTTTCAACCGTGATATATACAGCATAATTCCTAAACTGAAGATAAAATATAGAACATATCAATATTAATAGTAAATATAAACTATCTCTGGATTATATTTTTTTTCTTAAAATAATTTTTATTTTAGAGGAAGAGATAGACTATGATGATGAAGATGCACCTACATATTCTCAAAATGTGCAAACACATTCTACAAAGTAAGTAAAAGTGCATAGTGTACTTTTATTATTTACAAAGAAATATCCATTTTAAGAAGTGCTGATCAGATTTTCATAGAGATCATAATTTAATAATGCTATAGATTGTCCAATCTAATAATTCCATAAATGTTTTAATTGACATTAACATTATATTTTTATTAAGCCTTTGATTCCATATAGAACCACATTCTGAGTTCTGTGTTTTTATTTCCGTTTTACATTTTTTAATAAATATACTTAAATATATAAATTAGGCAAAAGATATATTAATAATAATACTTATATTAGTTTAGCCTTAAGAATTTAAAGTATGAAATAGCCATAGTGAAAATAATAAATAGATGGACACAGTTGTGGCGCAGCGGAACAGCAAAAACTGGTGTTGACTGTAAACATGATGGTTGTGAGTTCCCTCTTGATTGATTTATTTAATGTTTACATTTCTCCACTATTGTTTCAAAGTGTTATAACACTAGGTTCACACTACCCACCCTACTGTCCAGAAATAAGCGGGACATTATTATTTTTTTGCAAATATACATAATAAGCAATTAATAAAAGTGAATTATGACATTATTTTAGAAGGTCGAAGAAGAAATTGCCCGCAATGAAGGACTTCATGCCGCACGTACACGGTGTTAAGTATTTCAACCAAGAGCCCAGGGTGAGAGACATACAGATGAAAGCTCAGAATTTCTGCAAATGGGAAAGATCTGACTTCCCGGGATCTCAGCCTGTGTCAATGGACTTGAAGAATTTGCATAATTTATCTAAAATGCCTTACAGAGTCTCTTGGAAGGCAGATGGTGTTAGGTATTAATGTGATTTTTTTTAGTGCACTTAGGGTTTTATTCACTATGTCCATGTTCTATGTAAAATTTGTATAAAACTAAATTTACTACCATGTCCCAATCATCAGACAATCGTAGTGTAGCGGTATAGCATATGAAAGCAACGGTTTTAAGTTTGTTTCCCACTCTGGAAAGATAACAATGTACGGTGTGTTCTGCCTTTATGATTTACAACACGCAAAGCATGGAGAAAATAGTGCCTTAACACTAGGTTCCCTCTACCAACACTAACTATTTTATGCGAGATAAAAAAAGTATTTTTTTGGCTAGAGAGGCAAGAGATACTTATAAGTGTTAAAGACAATTAGGCCCGTTAAGTCAATTACATTTATATAAAATTGTTTTAATAAAATATTAAAAGTTACTTTCGCAGCGCGGTGGCGGTTGTCGATTCTATACTCATTCGGAAATGATTGTATCTAATTATTTTTCATTTTCCCGCTGTGACTAGGTCAAAATGTCTTAGAAAGAAAATCAGGAGTGAAGTGTTTTAACACTAGGTTCCCTTTGCCTAACCTTGACACCAAAGTCAGGCAATCGTGTGGCTTAAGAAAACTTTTCACAAGTCTGCTATAATATATTATAGTATAGTTCAATCGTAATATTTTTAATGTTACAGATACATGATGTTAATAGACGGTCAAGACGAGGTGTATCTCATAGACAGGGACAATTGTATATTCAAAGTTAATAATATCACATTTCCCCACAATAAGGATCCGAATAGGCATCTGAGGGACACTTTAATGGACGGTGTATGTTATTATTTATCATTAACTAGGTTTTTTGTTCTTTTTTAGGTCCATATTGTATCCCGCATGTAGCAGGGTAGATGTGGGAAATGAAAATAATTCATTTCCCTGAGTGGGAATTGAATCCAAACTATCACGTATACAGTCTTGTTGCTCCCCCAACTTTGGGACAACTTTTAAAATTGATTCTTTCGATTAGGTTGCCTGAAAGAAATCACTTTTAGTAATAAGGCCGCTTTTCATATTTTTTGTATGAATTTATTTGTTAATTATGTAAATTTCTGGTGTGAAATAAGAGTTCTTATGTTATGTTATTGTTTATTGACTTTCACTTTACCACTTGAATATTATGTTATTGGAGTGTTAAAATGAAAGAATATAATTTAAATGTAATACGGTGATTTCAAATAAATATGAAGATATTAAATTTCAATTAATTGAGCAGACTTGGCGCTTATTTTATTGTTCTTATCGCTATAAAGCTAAATCTAAAAAAACAATAGAATTAGAGCGGAAATCGAACTCAACCATCTTGTGAACATTTAAACACTGCTCTACAGCATCATCATATCGTTAGTAATGTCTAATGTTTATATTTTTAGGAATTAGTAATAGACGAAGAGAAAGATGGCACGAAACAGCCGAGATATTTGTGCTACGATATAATCAGATTTGAAGACATCAATGTGGGCAAAGCACCATTTTACCCAGTCAGGTTAAAATGTATTGAAACCGAAATAATTAACCCAAGGTAATTCCACCTTTTTCAAAAAAAAACGGCCATTTATCCATGAATTATAATAATAATTTATAGATAAATGAATTATTATCATAAGTTTTAATTAAGCATGTTGAGGCCGTCGTGGCGCAGAGGCACAACCGTGTGATTGCAATGCGTCGGCGTGGATTCAATTCTCGCTCGGGGAAAAGAATTATTATTTAATAACATTTTAATTTCTTATGAAGCTTTTTACTTAAAAAATATGTGCCATATTTTCTTTAAAATGTTAAGAATATTATGTAAAAATATAAATTAATAGATGTATATTATCCAACAGCGAGCGTCTAAGGGCTGATGATGATAATACGTAAATTAATATGTATTATATTACAGACAAAAAATTTATATTACATATTTTCATTTCTTCGTTTTGGTATTGAGGCTCGGCGTTGAGTTCGGCCATTCAACACGCAAAATCTCCAGAATTTTTAAGACAGTGGCAAGTGGAATGTCTTAACACTAGGCTCCCTCAGCCTATCCTTCAGAGAGATTTATATTACAGAGATCGCGCAATTAGCAGTGGCATGATCATCAAGGAGCACGAGCCGTTCCGTGTGGTGCTCAAACAGTTCTGGGATCTCACTATGACAAGTAGTCTGTTAGAAGAAAAATTTGCAAGGACTTTGAAACATGAACCCGATGGATTGATATTTCAACCGTCAGAAATGGTGAATTATTATTTAGTTTTTAATGTTACTTTAAGTCTTTTAAATAGTTAATAATTAATTATATGAAACTTCTAAACCTTATCTTATAAAAATGTCTAATACCAATTTATAAAAACGAAACTACTAACTGGACTAATTTTGTATATATGGTATTAAACATTTTTGGAAACCCAAAAATGGTTTTATTATTATTAATTGTAATTATTATTTAGAGGAGGTCGTGACGCAATGGCATAATCGTGTGACTGTAAATGCGATTGGGGAAAACTGGGAATTTATATATTTTTGTTTCCCCTGGTATTATTGTTTCTACAAGGAAAAAACTAAATGATCCCTTGAGTTTGGCCACCCATCGAGTAACACTATACATCGAGAATATGACGGAAGGCGAGCGACGAAAGTGAAGCTGATTATCGTTATATTATTGTTATTTATTTCCAGGGTTACGTAGCGGGGACATGTCCACAAGTGCTAAAATGGAAGCCCAGCGATATGAACAGTATCGACTTTAAATTAAAAATAGAAAAAGAAGATGGCATGGGGTTAGTTAGAATATTTTAAATACTTTTAGATTTAAGTTATTCTGTTCTCGTCTCTGCGCACCGCCGCTAAGGGCACTACATTTTGAAAAGTAGAACTCAAAGCCGCGTCTTGCCTCGTTACCAGAGCAAAGAAATGAAAATATTCAATATTTCAGTAACCCGAGTGGCAATCGAATTCACAACCGTCGTGTATACAGTCAAACGCTTGTGCCACTGCGCTACGATTAAATAATTTATTGAATTCTTAAGGTTATACTTGTAATTTTAGAATACTACCACACAAAGTGGGCTCTCTATACGTAGGACAGCTGGACAAACCGTTCGGACAAATGAAAGTCACGTCGGCCATCAAACAATTGAATAATAAAATAATTGAGTGCAAATATGAGAACAAGCAATGGGTTTTTATGAGAGAGCGTACTGATAAATCGTTTCCTAACAGTTTTAAAACTGCTGCAGGTATGTAGAATTAAGATAATTAGGGTGCCTCTTTTTTATTTATTTTTTAGCGTCACGCTGTATCTCACATATGGCAGGGTAGACAGAGGGTACCTAGTGTTAAGATACTCCGTTCCCCATTTTCCGAAGAATTTTGAGGTATTGCGTGTTGAGTGCCGAAATTCAACGCCGCTCTTTACCATTGTTATCAGAACGAGAAAATAAAAATATTTAATAATCCCCCGAGTGCGAATCAAACCCACGGCCGTCGCGTTTACAGTAACACGCTCGTACCTGTGTCGTACACCACGAAAAATGATAATTTTTAAAATATTTATTGAGGTAGAATTTATTTTTATAATTGTAATTCTACAAATAAGACAAAAATATTGATAACTATGATAAATCACACACATTATATGCTGGATACAGCGCAAAGATAAAAAAGGTATAATTAAAACTAAATGTGCATAAGTTAGTTAGTGCAAATAAGTTATTTAAATAAACACAAAAATTAATGTTATTTTTTTTACTTGACAGCTGTAATGGAGTCAATCCAAAGACCAGTCACAAAGGAGATTCTACTCAATTATATAGAAAGGCAAAGATTTAACGACGATTTTGTTGTTCCCCCACCAAAACGACCCCGACAGTAAATATAAAATACACAAAAATAGGAATTAAAAGTACACATATTATGTCATTGAGTAACTTGGACGTTGTGGTTATTAAGGAATGATTTAAATAATCGATTTAGTAATCAGTTGCGTAATCGATTTTCATAAATTATCATGTTTATTATTTACCTGTGGATTAATTAATTCAATCATTCAATAAAAATCCTTTTGTACTGTTTAATGTCAAAAATATAAAATTATAAAAACCCTTGGAAAAAGGGTTTTTAATACCGTAAAACTTTGATGTTCAAGCAATTCACTGATTCACTCGATGTTACGAATGTAAAATTTACATTGTAGTATTTCTTGTGCGTCTACAGGTATTTTAAGAGATTTCTAATATTTGTGTTAAACATTTTCCTAGAAAGTAAAATAATGTATATACTTAAATAATCTTTAAATGTACTGTAAAATGATTACATTTTTATGTATAATGAAATACACTTGAATAAATTTAAATTTATACTTTTGTTTAATTACTATGGACTCAATAGCTTTGTTAAGCTAAAACATTACATAGAATATATAATACTCGTCGTCGTATCGTCATTAAATATCGACTTTTTTAAATTTAATTTCGAAGAACTGCTAAATTCTAAAACATGTAAATTGGAAAATATAACTCTTTATATATTTTTTATTATAAATATGTTATTGTTTTAATTTTCAATAAACATATCAATGATAATAAAGTGTTTGTGAGTTTGAAATCATGTATAGTTGTTTGTAAAAAGTATATCAAAGATAGTTTTCTTTTCCATATAAAACCAATTTGATAAAGTTTTTGTCTAACAAATAATTTGGCCGTGAAATGTTTTATCATACAACATTTAAATGTAAATTCGGCGATTGGGTTCCATTCCCACACAAAATATTTATTTTCATCTCCTCGCTCTGGCAATGATAAAACGGGCAAAAGTACATTCTGAAGTGTCTTATTACTAGGTTTCCTTTGCCTACCCTAGGATATGCAGTATGCATAGTGTAATTAAAAAACATATATATAAGATTTTATTTTATCTACTAAAGCGTAGATGTTAAATGTAAAAAGCATGACATTAATTACAATACTATCTGATGTTTAAGGCTGTACATTTGATTTACTTTAAAGACCTAACATGCTATGTATATATGTAATTAAGATTCACAACTTTTCTTCTCTTAAAAAGTATTCATAATGTATTAGTAACTTACATTGTAGAAAAGAAGCTCAATCTCTTAAGAATCAACTGGTGAAAAGGAAATATTTAAAGAAAAAATAGAAAATCTGTCTGGAATCTTACTAATATTTAATACAGAGACGAGAGAATAAACGCGACGATTGTGGGTTCGATTTTTCAGAGATTCAACTCTGAGGAATTTATTATTTTTATTTTAATAGGTTCCTTTTGCCTACCCTATTTATTTGAGGATACAGTAAGAAATATATACAAAATCATTTTTTTTTCTTTTCTGAAGTGTTGCAGTTATAAAATTAAAATAATTTATAGGTCAAGTCATAAGTTAATTTTAAGAAGCTCATGGAATCAACTTACACTTGTTCATTGAAAAATCTATGTCTACAATTGTACTAGTATTGTTTTAGTGTTAATAGTTTTATATGTTATACATATAAAGGATAATACTTATTATATCCAGTCTCAATGTATTATGTTAAACTAGTTTTGTGAATTGTCATAAGAATAAAACAAATTGATAACAATCAATCTTTTATTATGATAATGTAACATAACTATTGAGCATTTTTTAACCCAATTACATAAATGGCACTGAATCTTTTATCCAGAGATACCAGAGCAAAGAAATGATAATATAAAATATTTAATTTCCTCTTGTGGGAATCACCTAATATAGACCTACAACCTTTACCTTCTAACCTACATTTTAGGAAAGAATAAATATTTTTTCAGAAAACAATAAAGTTGTAACACATTTGTAATTTCGATCTCGTAGCTGGAATAGGATATATGGATGTGGCTTTTGATTGCTTAAAAAGTTCCCACAAGGCAAAGGTTCAAATTAATTTTTAAAAGTTTGTTTTAGTTTCTCAAAACTTAGTTCAAGTTTGCAACAAATTCATATATTTTTATTATCACAGATGAAATTTTATAATTACTACAAGCTACTTTTAGATCCAATATATTGCCATTTGTTTTCTCCATCGATATTAATACATTTAATTTTATTTTCTTTAGTCAGTTTTGTTAAATGATGGTTCACATTATAAGCTGCCGCCGGCCATAATTGTTCTGGAGTGTCCACATATATTATTTTAACTAAATCCATTTCATTCATTTGTTTATCTATGTTTTCTTTTAGAGCTTCAAGTATTTGAGATTCTCTTTGGTTTCTGTGTGCTATGTAGTATTGAATCTTTTGTATTGGATCCTAGAAATAAAATATTATATTTTTATTTTATTTTCCGTTAAGTATTTAGGAATAATATATAACTAAGTCTGTAAGATTGGTAGTCTGTCTGTAAACACAACAGTTGTATGTTTGTTTTCCACCAGTGGAATGAGTAACATTCATTTCCTTACTCTGGTACCAATACAAACCACAGTTTCGGTTTCTGGCACTCACCATGCAATGCAGTGAAGCTAAAAATTCATTAATTACTTAATATTTATACAAAAAAAAAACTTATGTTATTTAACCCACCTCTACAACATTACCGTGACCAGGATATATAACATCTGGTTTCAAATCTAATATCTTCTGCAAGCTCTGCATATATGTATACAGATCTTCAAACACTGCTGTACCCTCGCCTAATATGCAATCACCACTAAATAGTATGTTTTCTTCTAACAAAGAAAGCACAACATGGTCGGTTGTATGGCCAGGTGTATGGTGAATTTTTAATGTAGCACCTTCTACTTTGATTTCTTGACCGTCAGAAAGCCAATTAAGTGGTAATATTTTGGGTAATTCATTATCTGGACCATCAGTTATGTCTCGTTTGTGTTTCCAAATTTTAGGTTCTTCTAAAAATTTAATAATTACATTACTCTACATAAAAAATGTACCTAATAAATATTTCATTCATCATGGTGCAGTAGGATAGGTTTGCTTTTCCACTCGGGGGACGATTCATTCAAAATATAATTTTCCAATTTTTGCTGGAAAGAGGAGAATGGGGTGATTCAAAATTATAATAATTCATTCCTTGCTTTTCATAATAATACTAAAAAAAATAATAATATATTTTTCAAATAGATAAAAAAAATTAAGAATTACAAAAATTACTAACTTGCAATAGTTCCATACAAATTTTCCACACCTCCAATGTGATCATGATGCCAGTGTGTAACAATTATATGTTCAATATTAGCATGTTCAGATTTCACTACTTCCATTAAATTTTTCTGATAATCATTCACATCTTTATCTCCAGTATCAAGTAATATACGACTGAAAAAACAATATGAATTAGTAATATCATTCAACAATAAGCAAACAGTAATATGTTTGTTTTTATACATATATATTTATATATTATATATATATTTATATATGTATAAAAGCAAATATATTACTGTTCCATGATAATTATAATAAATATTAAAGAAACAGCTTCATTCTATAAATAGTCAAATAGCAAAGTAATATTGATGTTAGATTACAGTATACATACTTTTTTCCAGTTCCGATTAAGTAAGTATTTGTACCTTGTAGAGTCATAGGACCAGGGTTGCAACCAAGAATTCTTATTATTCTATTTGATAATCTGGTAATAGTGGGAATTACAGCCGCCATTCTTAGTTATTATCAATCTTATTCTGAAGGTTAAGTGACATAAAAAATGTAAAACTTAATAAGTATTATCTTATCAGTTAAACAAACATTTATGAAACAAAATACATTTACGATACGTTATTTACTGCGACATACGTTTTATACGAGACAAATAATTATAAACTATTTGTGTACTATTTAAATATGCAAAACTAAGTATTTTTTATCGTATCCCTCAAACCGTTGTTTTATATAAATTAAGTGATTATTGTTATTGTTACATGATAAATGTTATTTGATTTCCATAATCCATTGACATTTCACATTTATTACACACGACTTTTTTATTTTATCACGTTTTGCGTGAAAATATAAGCATATATATTATAAATAATATTTATTTATTAATATGATTTTTTAAAATTATATTTCTTATAAATTGTATTACATTTAGTAACTTAATGTTTGATAATGCAAGTTACTGTATAATTTGTATATTTACATATCGCAAAGCTGTCAATTATAATAACATTATTTTTATCAATTAAACGTTATATTAATATTAACATTATTTTTATCAATTAAACGTTCAAAATGAATTAATCTTTTTACAAACATTAACAGGTATATACCGTATGTCTAATATACTGAACTGTTGTTTACAAGTCACCTTTTTGTTTTATTCGGATTACATATTTTATCTGCTACAGAAGCGAATGTTTTATAAGCTGTATTTTCAGGCAATGAAACTGTATTGACATATGTTTGACACATTTCAATGACAATATAAAAAGTAACTTTTTTCCAGAAAATAGAAAAATGGCTGGCGCCCTGACGAGGATTATTCAGGGTTCGAAGAATCATTTAGGTAAATACAATATATGTAAGCTATATAACGTGAAGTAAGCTTATGTTGTAAACTGTTTGGGTTACAAAATATTAGATATTTTTTGTGCGTAGTGGGACATCTTACATAATTTTGACGGATTTCTGCAGGTTTAATTGGACCATTAGCAAGTGTCAACAATGGATCTGTTAGATTCCAACAAACCCAGAGCACTAAGACCAAGTTTGGACCTTTGGCAGATAGCGATAGAATCTTTAGTAATTTGTATGGACGTCATGACTGGCGATTGAAAGGTGCACTGCGCCGTGGGGACTGGTTCATGACCAAGGAGATTCTACTCAAGGGAACAGATTGGATTGTCGGCACGTATTACAATAATAGAGATAACAAATTAAATATCTAATTTTTATTTTCTGGTTGCACAATTTAAAGCAACAATTTAAATCAACAGTAGGTTTTAGGATATGCTAAAATATTAATTAAAAAATTTAAATTCGTTTCACATTTATTTTGCTATATTAAAATGTAGTACTACTTACTATGTATTACGAAATATATGCAATAGCCTAGCCTAATAATGCCTACTTTCTATGAGAAGACCTTCTTGATTTAGAACATAAAACAATTATTTATATTTAAGGTGAACTTAAAACGTCTGGTCTTCGTGGGCGTGGTGGTGCTGGTTTCCCAACTGGTATGAAATGGTCCTTCATGAATAAGCCATCAGATGGGCGTCCCAAATACTTAGTGGTAAATGCTGATGAAGGAGAGCCAGGGACATGCAAAGATCGAGAGATCATGCGTCATGATCCACACAAGCTTGTTGAAGGTTGTCTCATAGCAGGTAAAGCTATGGGAGCTCAAGCTGCATATATTTATATAAGAGGAGAATTTTATAATGAAGCTAGCAACTTGCAAGTAGCAATTGCTGAGGTAATATTTTAGTTGTTTCTTATTAAAAAATTATGTTATGTTCTTATAATTTAGAGACATTGCCCGTTGATGGGGGTAACTTAACATTGCATATTGTCTTACCAGAGTGGGCACAATAAAATTGTTAATTAAGTGAATGAAGATCGAATCCACAACTAAAACATTCTAAGTTAGATGCTGTCCCAATGCACCACAATGGCTTTTAAGGAAGTTATATAGTTTTAATATATATAACTAATTTAGTAAATAAAATTATGTTTTATTGAAACTATTTTATTGTAAATTAAAACCATTTTTACAGGCATACCAAGCTGGTCTAATTGGTAAAAACGCTTGTGGCTCAGGCTACGATTTTGACGTGTTTGTACACCGCGGTGCTGGAGCCTATATATGTGGGGAGGAAACTGCTCTAATAGAGTCTATTGAAGGGAAGCAAGGCAAGCCCCGTTTGAAGCCACCTTTCCCAGCTGATGTAGGGCTCTTTGGATGTCCCACTACTGTTAATAATGTTGAGACTATTGCTGTGGCCCCAGTGAGTACTTTTTTTTAATAAATTTTCTTAAATTGTGGACCTCTTTGTGCATTGATAATTCAGTGAGGCTGGAATCCAAAACCACCCCTGTACAGTCAGTCAGTTAAATAATTGTATTATTGAATAGGTTGAAACTTTATTTTGAACAAGCAACAAAGTAATGATTAGTAAATTAATAATTGTGTAGTTCAAGCCGAAAAAGCTCAAATTGGTTATATATATGCCCGGATCAAATATTATGCAGTGGATTAATATCAATTATGATATAGTGGAAAATATTTTAAACCTACACCTAAAGAAATTAATCAAGATACTTCAACAGTTTAGACAAAGAATCCTTTTTTTCTTTTCACGATGTTTATCGATACCTGTATTTCGTGTGACGCAGTTTGAAGATGAATTTATTTTACAACAATATTTTTTTTATTTATTTAGCTAAAAACATTTTTGGAAAAAAATATATTGCTGGCTTTTTATAGAGTAGTAAAAATGTAGTTTCGTTTTAAGTGGTGCTGTCAAAAACACTCTGGATAATAATATTACATATATAAATTTCATTTTATTTTTATAAATAAATATATAAATTTCAGACAATTTGCCGTCGCGGTGGTAGCTGGTTCGCAACATTCGGCCGCCCACGTAACAGTGGTACCAAGTTGTTCAACATATCCGGCCACGTTAATACTCCCTGCACGGTTGAGGAGGAAATGAGCATTCCCTTAAAGGAGTTAATTGAGAGACACGCCGGAGGTGTTACGGGGGGATGGGATAACCTATTGGCCATCATACCTGGTGGTTCATCTACGCCCTTGATACCTAAAGAGTGAGTTTTTTTATTATATTTCTTATTTATTGGACATTTGAGTTTTTATATATGCAGGAAGAGTAAAGGAGGATAGGATAACCTATTGGTGATGACCAATAGGTTATCCTACCCGGTAGGATGCCACCTGGCGATTTTTAGACACCTTTGATTTATTTGGGAGTTATAGGGAGGGATACCAAATCTATTTTTGTAATCTTGGAGTAAAGAGATAACCTCTGACTTTAAACGGTTTGCTTGTAGATTTGATGCGTAATCAGAGCAGTGATTTTATTTCATTTGCCACATTTCTTTGCTTTGGTAGACAAAGCGCAGCAATGAGTTCCACTACTCTAAACACAATGTCTAATAAATTACCTGAATGTGGTGGATGTAGTGTTCTTTTCAATGTGAGAGTTCCTTTTTATGTATCCCGCTAAGTGAGAAAAAGTGTGAGTTTGAAAGTTATTGTTAATTCTTATCTTGGAAAGGCGAATTCGGGGTCATAATAAATAGATATTTCGTCAGCTTTCGTAATATAATTTCCCCCCAGCGTGTGTGAGACAGTGCTGATGGACTTCGACGGGCTGGTGGCGGCGCAGACGTCGCTGGGCACGGCCGCCATCATCGTCATGGACAAGTCCACGGACATCGTGAAGGCCATCGCGCGCCTCATCATGTTCTACAAGCACGAGTCGTGCGGGCAGTGCACGCCCTGCCGGGAGGGCGTGTCCTGGATGAACAAGATGATATACAGGTGAAAAATATGTGATATTCATTTCATTTAATAAAAAATATCCAGATCTACAGTTCCTTTGAGCACAGAATCAATTTAGCTAAGTAAACGCAATCCAAAATACAAATGTTCAAAACGCATCAAAAATACTAGTGTTTCAAAACAACATATTGCCCCTTTTTCGTCCTATTCAGGGCGTAAATAAAACTTACGTACTTTCCGCTGAAATATAAATCAGAATTTTTTTTTGATAAATTAAAATAGAAACTTATATTTTTAGTTTATTTCATACAAAATGAGTACTAAAAGCCTATAAACTTAAATTTGCCAAGTTTTATAAGGGAACTGGGTTCGAAAGTCAGTTGGTGGTTGGTGAGCCAGTCCGACTCACAATTGATTCTTTTATTGTCTAAAGTCTATACTCTTAGAGAGAATGAAAGTCTTACATTAAAGGTCTTTATTGCGTGCTGGAACTTAACACCGCGCTGTGTGTAGTACTGATATAAAAAAAATTATGAGTAATTATTTTCTTGCGGAAGAATCGAACTTACGGCCAATACGTAAATAAATTTTGTACCACTACACCACGGTAGCCGCCTCCTAGCTATCTAAAGTATTTCTATATTATATTTTCCATATAATATGTAATTCATGTACTTTTTTGTATATTTATATGTCTTTTATATTAACCTATGTACAAGATAAATTTAACTTGTGGTTGTTATTTTATCTTGTAACCACAATTTTCACATCTAATCAAGTAAAAATGTAATTTCCTATTCAAATATACATTGATTATTATTACACTGTGTACAAAATTTAATATCATATTCCATATTATTACAGATTCGTCGACGGTAACGCTTCACCGAAAGAGATTGACATGTTGTGGGAGATCTCTAAACAAATTGAAGGTAATTTAATTACAATTTAACTAATATAGTGCGAAGAGAAACTGTTCTCCACTTTCCGCTCGAATTGAAGATATTGCTGTGAGTGGCGGAATTTAACGCCGCATATTGCCTTATCAGAACGGTAAATAAAAATAATTCATTTCCCCCGAGTGAGGATTAAATCAACAACCATAATAAAATAATAATTTATAATTTTTTTTGGAAAAAAATTGAAACAATTATTTCTTTCGGATTTGATCGAACCCACACTCGTATTCGATAATAATTAAACTATTTTCATCCCCAGGTCATACAATATGCGCGCTAGGCGACGGCGCCGCGTGGCCAGTGCAAGGACTCATCAGGCATTTCCGTCCCGAACTAGAACGTCGTATGCAGGAATACGCAAACGCCCCACGGACCGAGCAAAGCCGAGCGATTGTATTAGTTTATAATAGTGTTGATATTATTGTATTTAGTACTCACTTGTAGATCAGAAGAAATTAATTATATATGTAAAAAAGGATTTTTTTTCTAATACCCAACAAAATAAAAAAAACATTCTTTAATGGATCACTTTTGTCGCAGTAGTTAAAAAAAGGTTCTTTTTCTTTATGTAATGACAAAAATGTTTGCATTGTTCGAGTACTGTAAGTAATTGTGATAATTTCTCACTTTTAATGTCTTTTTTATTGTAAATATGTATTTGTTTGGAAAACTGTTCAATCAATATGAAAATATACTATTATATTAAAGTTTTGTATTTCTTTTCAAACAAAAATTTGTCCATAAATTTTAACTGCTTAAAAATAATAAAATGAATATGATATTTAGGTAATAGTTCCAATATGAGATAAAAGAGGGCGCTGTTCTTACAAACGATAAGTGCCATCTATGTGTTTAAACGTTTGAATCTTATTTTATTAGATAAAATGCAAACATACTTCGTTCGACAACTGGCAAATATTATGAACTCAGCTGACTTTTAAGGATATATTGTTTTTATTAAGAACTGTAGTGTAAATAAATCAACATAAACATGATTGTTCGTTTTATTTCTTTATGAATGAAGAGTGAGAGTGGTGCTGGTGGACTGTACACGCGACCGGTTGTGAATTCAATTCCAACTCGAGGCAATCAAAAAAAAATTCTAATGAGAAAGTAGATTCTCTTAAGACTAGGCTCCCTGGTTCCCTCTGTCTGCCCTGCGATGTGCTAAGTATACGATGCACCAAGTATCCCACTTGGTGCATCGTATACTTACATTTTTTATTAATATAATTTATTAGATAATATTCATTGAATATTTCACTTATTTATAAAATATATAAAATCTATGTCTTATAAAATTCTTATTTAGTATATATAAATTTATATTAACATATTGGACCCGAGTCTTGAACAACTTTCCCCAAACAGGAATAATCGCTATTACAATATCTTCAATTTCCTCCTCCTCGTCGGAGTCCTCTGGGCGATGATTTCCATAAGGCGCTTAACAAGTTTTTATTTTGGATGAAGGACTTTTTTAATTTGGCTCAAATCAAAAAGTCATAAAATTTTATCTCTGATGTATGTAAAATACTTTAAAATCATTTACATCTAAATATAGAAAATATCGTTTTTTTTTAATATAACCAAGAAATATATTTTATCTAAAAGCTAATTAAATATATTGACAATGTCGTAGCGCTGTGTGACTACTCTGACTCTAAGAGACGATGTGGGTTCAATCACTATTCGAAAGAATAAATACACTTATCTTAAATTGTTTTCATTTTCATCGCTCTGGTAGACCTAGCGGGCATTGAATGCGCTACCGCCGAACTTTTCGAGACACGCAAAGGTGGAAAGTCCAGTACGGAGTGGTTTATCACTAGGTGTTGTCAAATGTTTTTTACAAAATATATGCTCAATAAAAGATCCCCTAGGTAAATCTTATTTTTTTGTTTTTATCAGAACTCACGATGATTTATGTATGAAAAATAAAAATAATCATTAAATATTCTTTCTTATTTATAAAAAGTTGAACATATTAAAATAAAGGTATGTTGATTGTAGTATTACCTATGGAAGTTAGATTTTTTCATCCGGCTTCATCATAAACATTTCAAAACATATACACACCACTTACCAGCACCACTACGTATAACGTACAGAAGGAATATTTAAATTATATAAATTGATAATAATTAAAGCACATTTATTAATATTAATAAATAAGTTTACATTGCAAATAACGAAATAGGTACTCCATTTACGTATATATATATATATATATATATATATATATATATATATATTGTAAGTTGCATAAGTGTAGGTAAATAAAATTTAAACATTTTAATTCTTATAATTAAAAAAATAATATGAGGCCCAAAAATATCGTGATACAAGCGTGCGACTGTAAGCGCAGACAGGTTGTAGTTCGATTTCATACTCGTCGTTAACGAGCTTAAGCGCGGCGTTGAGTTCCGTCACTCAAGACGCAATGTCTCGAAAATTCGATGGAAAACGGGGAACGAAAGTGTCTTAATGGGATGGAGTGTCTTATCACTAGGTTCCCAGGATCCTTTTCCCTACTAGATACATCGTGGACTTAAAAAATATATAGATATTGTAATATAGATATAATACAAAATATTGTAGTATATAATGTAAGCTTCAAGTAGGTACCGAGTTCAGTCATCTGCGACGTCTAGACTTTGCTTGAAGGTGACTACGGCCTTTATCAGTATGCCTAATATTAATCCAGAATATGAAGAACATTTTGTAGAAATCGTTTGAACATTTGATTGTTTTTTGCTCCCTTTGTTAAATATAACGTAAAAAGAACACATAAGAATCTATTTATATAGAGTAATCCGTAATGAGCAATTAACTTAAAATATAGTTTTTAGTTATTATAAAAATAGAACTTGCAACTACTGTAATATAAATTCTTAATGTTTGTTCTTCCATATATTTGTGATTCAGTTAAAGGAACCCCCTATATAAGTACCTAAAAGTTCATAAACTCGCCGTATAACATTATAAATGCACGCATTCTCCGAGTGGAGGTGGAAGTTGAACTGACAATCATTGTGTGTACAGTCGAAGAGAATTTTTTTTTCATTAGGTTTTTATAAAAATAATGATGAATCACATCTAATATGCGAGCGACACTTCACTTACGTTATCTTTTCATATCATTTTCCTCAATTTACGCTCGGTTTTCGCCGCGAGCGAGCGAACAAATAGGGGGGGCGGGGGGGGGGAGAGAGGGAGAAAGAGTGGAAATGAACTCGCTGAATTCTAGAGAGCGGAGTGGAGTAATTACAAAATAAAGATGTTTATTATTTTTGGTGAAAAATTTTAACATTTTTATTTTAAAAGGATCCGTCTGTCCGTTCCACCTGAGCATTACGCTCATCTTTCAATTCAAACCAGGATTGACGCTCAGTGTCAGCTATGAGTGATTATAATTTGATAACGACAATTTATGTTTAATTTATGAATATTTGTATGGTGTTTAATATTTTAGGTAATTTTGCTATGTCAGGTTATAAGATTTTTAAATATGTACTCTGGTTTTCCACTTAAATAATAAAAAATGTAAATGAATTAAAAATT
>JALPMF010000157.1:0-19661 GCA_030704555.1 Heliconius charithonia | reverse complement strand
TTGTTTTATTAATACAAAGAAAGATATAGGGTCAGTTTCACCGCTGGCTAAAATCTCGCACAACATTGTCTGCCAGAGAAACTATAATTTTTGGTATCACAGGTCTCGAATAGAATAGAATAGAACAAAAATATCCAGTACACACACATTTGACATACTTAAGTATGTATTCAATTTTTACATACTTATTTGTAATTTGAAAATGTATCAAATCGTGTGAATTATATTATTGTTCGTTAATGAGAAAATTATTTTTCAATTTTGTTAATATTTTGTATTTTCATCCTCTGTCTGTAAGATAACATTAATTATTAGATTACTATATGAAACTTTACTCGTAACCTGTGATACTGGTCCATAGTTATCAAAAATGCATGCTACACGCTATGGTTACAGGTTTGATTCCTACGCGGAAAATGTTTAAGTACTTAATTGCTTTTAATATATAAATAGTGGATGCTCTGAAAAAAACAAAAGAGTCGGGATTGAGTTTACGCAACATTCTCTTTGCGTATTATGCGATATCAGACGTTTGAATAATCTATTTCTTTTGTAGTTTTTGCAAAGCACCTTTACTTCATAAATGTGAATTAATATTCCTATAATAATTTCAGGTGTGTGAAGAGCTAGAAGACGGAGACACGCGCCCCTCGGAGCTCGGCGTGCGACTGTTCTACGCGGTCAGACCGATGCTCTCTGAAAAACTCGACGTCACGCAAATACAAAAATACGTTACCTGCAAATAAACAGTACACAGTAGAGGATAAATTTGATGGCGAGAGATTTCAGGTTAGTAAAAACTACGGAATAATAACATGTATTATATGTCATTTTTGACATTTTAAAAGTAGTATTCCACACTTAAGAAAGAAAAATATTTATTTAGAAAACGTATAAAAGTTGAGGCCAGTCGTGGCGCAGCGGCACTAAGTGTGACTGTAAATCGACTGGTTGTGGGTTCGATCCCCACTCGAGGAGATGAAATATTTACTTAAATTTATATTTCCATTTCTTCGCTCTGGTGTCGAGGCTAAGCGCGGCGTTGAGTTCTGCCACTCAACACGTAATGCCTCCAGAATTCGGCAGAAAGTGGGGAACGGAGTGTCTAAAAACACTAGGTTCCCTTTGCCTACCCTGCTGTGTGCGGGATACAGCGTGAAGCTGATTTTTTTTTTTTTTTACGTATAAAAGTTTTAACGTGTGGGGATGACGGGGGACCCACACCTTTCCCTTAGACGGTTTCCGAGAGGCGCGGGTTCTAATACAGGGAAAAAGTAAAATGATCTTGTTAAGGAATTGAGAATTTATGTTATTTAAATATGAATATTTGAATTGAAATTTATCTAAATAGGAAACCTGGATAGTGATTTTGTAGACATTTTGAGTGGTAAAAATAAAATGCTCTATGACACCAGAGAAAAAATTACTCCGTAAATATTATATTATGATTATTATAGACTCCCTCAGAGTGAAGATTGGACCCACCATAATTATGCAGGCGTTAAAAAAAATACACAGTAAAATTTAATTATGAAGCAGGTTTTGTAGATACTTTGAATGTTTATTGTGTGTTTAATGTAATATTACGTATTCACTTTTATTCTTGGATTCATATATTTGTTTGGTATCTGAATATTTTATAGGATAATATAATAAATCTGAGATTTTCATACAGTTGCACATGGAAGATGGTAAATTTGAGTACTTCTCAAGAAAAGGTTACCCATATTCAAATAAATACGGCAAAGATTACGAGTCTGGCCTATTGACGCCATATTTAAAGGATTGCTTTTCAAAGGATGCAAATGATTTTATCCTGGACGGGGAAATGATGGGCTGGCACAAGGAACATCAATATTTTGGATCGAAAGGTGAGATAGAAAAGTCTGGTAACTAATAATATCTGATTCTGTTCTGGTGCGCACAGTTTTCCCCAATTTGCGAAAATTCGCGTATTGGGTGACGAAATTCTACGACGCGCAGTGACGGATTTACCGCCAGGTGAGTTAGCTGTAGCCCAGGGCGACTTGTTTTGAGCGATTGCAAATTTGTGGTCTAATCTACAGAACTTAAAAAGTTCGATCGATGAGATTTTATTCTTATTACTTATTTGAAATCAATATTAAAGTAAAAGAAGCGGCTTGGCATCCCCATCGAATACTTAGGTTTTGCTCGCATATTTTATTAAAGACAAGAGCGAAATTGCCGAATATATATTTCCACCATCTGTTACATTTTTTCTATTAACTCCACTATCCACTAAAAAGTACTTCAGTATTTTTTCGCTTCACACTGCATCTCACATACAGCAGGGTAGTCAGAGCGAATAAAGTGTGAAGACACTCTGTTCCGCACTACCGCAAAATTTTCCAGTCTGCGTGTTTAATGATGGATCTCAACACCGTGGTGTGTCCGTTTACGAGAGCGAGGAAATAAAAATAGCTAATTAACTCGAAAAGAAAATTAAACCTACAGCCGTCGCGTTTACATTAACACGTTATTCCTATTAAATCTGTTGTACAAAAAAAAACTATAGAATTTAATGTTTATATTTAGGTATGGCGTACGATATTAAGAAAGTGACAGACAACTCTTCATTTAGACCTTGTTATTGTGTGTTTGATATTTTGTACTACAATGGGAAGTCGCTAGTTGGACCCGAGGACAATGGAGGAATAGCTTTAAATAAACGCCTCGAAATATTAGACACCTTGTTTAAAGACATACCTGGAGTTATACAACTGAGTAAACGACTTATTGTAAAGGAGAAGTAAGCTATATAATATAAGTGATATTCGTATCAAGAAGTATATTATTATATAAAAATCAGTTTCACGCACAGCCGCACGCAGCAGGTAGGCAGAGAGAACCTAGTAGTAGCAATGCCCCAGAATTCGGCAGAAAGTGGGGAACGGAGTGTCTTAACACTAGGTTCCCTCTGCCTACGCTGCTGTGTGCGGGATACAGCGTGAAGCTGATATTTTTCAATAAATGATGTACTGAGGAACTGTTGTCAAACTTATGCTGTAAAAATACTTGACATTTACATTTATAATAAAATAGGTTATTCCGCTAAATGAGAGGGATGGATGCTAACATAGAAACATAATTATTCCTTTCAGTTCAGACATTTTAAATGCTCTAAATAAGGCAATAGACAATCAGGACGAAGGTATCGTTGTTAAAGATGTGAATTCTTATTATTTGGCTAACTGTCGAAACGCTGGCTGGTACAAAATAAAACCTGAGGTAGGTAGAGACATGGTTCCCCCATTCAGGACAATAATTTATTTTAATAGACAAATCACGGGGCTGAGTTCCGCAACATAACACGCATTGTTTGAATTGGAAGGGAAATAAAAATCATGTAAATATTTTGCTCTGAGTGAATTTGAAGCTAATTCCTCCATCATCACACTGAATAACTCGCAGAATATTAGTTAAACTTACCATACAGTATACTGAGGACATTTGAAATTTAAATTTTCTTGAGGCACGTAGCACAACAACACAAAATGTGACTGTAAAACCGACTGGTTGTGGTTTGATTCCTACTCGAGGAGTTGAAATATTTACTTAAATTTATATTTACATTTCTTCGCTTGGTGCCGAAGCAAAGCGCGGCGTTGATACTGCCACCTCACCAAGCATTGCCTTCAGAATTTGGCAGAAAGTTGGGATCAGAATATCTTCATTGCTCCCCTCCTGCCTACCCTGCTGTATGCGGGATGCAGATTTTTTTTTGCATTTTTTATTGATAAATACATAAGAAAGAATATATGTATATATATAATTATCCTATATATATAGTATTTATCCAGTAATATAAAATTATTTTTCCTCTAGTATACAGATGACGCCATGACTGATTTAGATCTAGTAGTAGTTTGGTGCCGGATGAAGCGGAAAACAAAGGCAAGGGCACGCGTAAATCATTCTATGTCGCCTGTATTGATTCATCGCCAAGTTAGTAATGCATTTCTATATATTTATTTACTTTAATTATACCAGAGTGTTATGTCCATCACCACTTTAAATTGAAACCACAGTTTTTTTTAAACAAAATTATTATCAAAATTAATTTTGTAAAATAAACCACCATTTTGTCAAAAATAAAGCACACATCTGTGTGTATCTACAAACCTAACAAAGCGATAACTCCTCATTCACGAAATCGAGTCGTAAGGTAACGGCGGCGATGTTGAATTGCGTAAAATAGAACGAGAGATATTCCTTTCTCGTTCTAGTATGTTCTTTTGAGAATGAAAAGCGGCAATGGCTTATTATTGGTTATTTTTATTTTTTTATTTTATTTATTTCAAACATTTACCAAAGTTTATACAAGAAACAATTAGTACGATAATAACCGCATTAGTGAACACTGTGGTCGCGGCTATTAACGCCCACCTCTTAAGCGTTGCTTATTATCAAATATAAATATAAATTACCAACTATTGTAGATACATATTTTAAACAACAGAAAGTATACAATAAAATCAAAATCCAAAGAAAAAAAAGTATATAATAAAGTAAGGTTAAGTAGGAATTTGCGTGTTTGTTTGTGTGTGCGTGCGTGTAAGAGTGTGTGTGTGTGTGGTACGTATGTGAGTGTGTGTTGTGCATGTGTACGTGTGTGTGGTGTGAGTGGCTATGGGTTTGTGTGTGTATGGGTGCTTGTGTATACATTTGGGTATTAAGCCTCATATTGTTAGAATACGGATAAGATTTTCTGTGTCATCGTAATTTTGCGTCAACAGCCAGTTATTTAATTCGATTTTACACCTCCGTAGGGTTAGGCGGTGGATTTTACATTTTTCGTTAACTTTATTATATAGCGTTGGGCATAAATAAAAGTACTGTTTATTTGAGGAGGCTAAACGTCGATGTTCAATTTGGACAGACTTTTATCGTATCTGCGTTTCAGAGTTACACTATTCGGGTTGTAAAATATTTTTTTGTGTTTCCGTAAAATAGCGTGCAAGATAAATAATTGTCGAACACTCAGTACGTTACAAATTGTATACAAATCTGTAGTTGAGAAGTGCCTAGGTTTGTGTGTCATTACTTTTAGTATACATCTTTGGGCTCTCTCCAATCGAAGCATCGTGCATTTCGAAGTTCCACCCCATGCTGGTATGCAGTAATTCAAAATAGACTGTACAAGAGAAATATACACCATTTTTAAGATTTTTTGAGTTGCGCTAGACCTAAGTTTTCTAAAACATATATGAGTTTCCTTAATCTGCATACTATAGCATTTATATGTTCAGTCCACGTGAGATTTTCATCTAGGGTTACCCCGAGGTATTTTATAGTACGTGACCGATTAAGCGGGCAGCAATCGCAAAAATGACCCTGGTCTGGACATTTGTGTGCAATGATCGAATACGATTCACATGGAATTTGGGATTTATGGCCAAAGGTAATGAATTTGGTTTTATCAATATTAAGCGTCAATATGTGTTATTGATTGCTATTTATTCGTAGCTGCGCCACCACAAATTACAGTACGGATAAACATCGAGAAATGAAAAAAAATCTTAAATATCTTTAGGTATGGGCTTAAAATATTTTAACCTAAATGCTGTTCCCGTAAAAGGAGCGCCGACGCTTCCTGTATAAAACCAATGCGCAACTTCGTTTGTAGCTTATAATCCTTTGCATATTACTTTTATTTACACCATGAGCGTATCTAGAGATATTTTCCCGGAGGACTTGAACTTCGATCTTTGTGTGTAAATGTTTATTTTTCGATTATTTCCGGTTTAATTTTTTGTAGGGTATATTTTATTTTTGCATAGGCACCAGACTATACTGGTAGGGCAAGGACCACTCGGGCTGAACTGAACTTTAAATTTCAGCACGAAAGCAAAAGTGACTGTATTCACTTCTAACGGAAAAAGGAATGGCTTGATACTCTAGGACATTTCTTTTTCCGATTTCTCCCGTTGAGATGCGAAAACAGGGAAATATGAACAATTTAATTCGCAATCAACTCCTGTCCAACTGCGCCACGATAGTATAAATTTTCAATGATTTTTATTTGTCGACCAAAACTACCCATTATACTCAAATACTTTCCGCCAAGGCGGAATTGTGTTATTATAGCTAAAACTAAAATCAAAACATATACCTACATAAGTGGAAAAATTACTATCAGGCTAAAAAACTATTTGTTACAATATTGTCAAACAAACAGGCCGACAAATATTTACAGTCTCTTGGGCGGTTCGGAGTGTCTTAAGTCTTAACTTACAAGAATACAACTTAAAGTAAAGAAAAACTATCTTTATACAGATGAACCAACCCGCTGGCTGTGTGTGGGGAGAGTATCCACTGGCTTAACATTTGAAGAAAGAGAACGAGTGTGTACATTATTACAAAATAATTGGAAAGTATCGAGAAAATCACCCATACCGCCATGTTTGCATTTCAACAAGGAGAAACCAGATATATGGATACTTCCAGAACATTCTATTGTTTTAGAGGTAAATAAATTAATGTCAACTTATGTTTAATGTGAACTTTTACGAAATATGATATAAATATTATCCGTACCGTAATTAATGTTTTAAATTTAATTAAGCTTGTCAATTTTATGTTAATACTAGATTTTCTAATAATGAATATGCGCAATAATTGCTTAGTTTTCTAAAAATTTTAAAACTTTAAGGCTCTCAATTTCAAATTTTCAACAATTTTTTACAAACTATTTTTTTATATTTAACATTCCTAAAGAATTTGAACTCACAATTATTTCTTGGAGCGATATTTTAAACTATGCTAATTTAAAATCGGCTTTTACTAATACACAGATTAATTCAAGATGTTTATATGTAGGTATAATACAGCACAGCTTATCAGTGTATCTCAGTAATATTCGTAAAATATAAGTAAAATGTGTATATTTCACATAACGTCATGTCTCGAAAGCATTAAAATATCCTTTGAGTATTACTCGATCAACTGACAGCATAGCAAAGCAACATGGCGTCCAGTGTTTGCCTTAAAGTCGCTCGAAATTAAAAAATGCAAAATAATTTGCATCAATTTATGGTATTTATTTATTGAATAAAAATGTTATAATATTTATATGTAGTGATTTATCAGGACCTTAGTGCCAAGCTACCATATTTCGAACGTAAAGTGTAATTAATGCACCAACCAGGTGCGTGCTTCAGAGTTAATCCGCAGCAGCGGTTTCGGCGCGGCCTACACGCTGCGCTTCCCGCGCGTGCAGCGCGTGCGCGCCGACAAGCCCGCGCGGGACGTCGCCACGCTGGCGGAGTTCAATCTACTCGTAGCGGTACATTGCCTGTTGCTAGCTAACTCGTGTACAAGAGGGAATATATATTGTGTCAGTCGAGCTTAACAAAGCTACATACATCGTGAGCAGACCGTACCCACCCGCTCGTATGTAAGGAGAGTAAAATGTCACTTCGGGACTTGATAATGACTTATGGTTGTATAGTGTTCGTACACTCCAAGACAGACCACCCCCAGAGGGTTCAAAACATTTTTTTTCCATATGGCATCCGGACGCCTATGGTACGTACGCAACGTACACTATGGTACGTATGGACCTATATAAAGATTTCGAACTAGAATCATTGAAGGATTCCTGCAAACCCCTGGCCAAGCGCTACTACGAGCGTGCAAATTTCCGCTTCAACCCCCTCATTGTCGCAGCGTGTAAGTGCGCCCCTCATAGCCGTCTTGCCCGCTCCCCGCTCCCTGCTCCCCTCTTCCGCTCCCCGCGCTCCTAGCGTCCTTATAGATCCAGACATTCCATTTGCAGTTGCAAATGTCCAGTATATAGGCAAGATTCACTCCTCGGTCTCACGACACACTCTTATAAGTAGAGTAAGTTACAAAAAGTTAGTGTAAGACACATAGAATTTGACGCTTTTATTTGTTTTACTCGATAAGGATAGTGAAAATAATTTGACTAAAATCCGATATCAAAGGAACTCATAAGTAGATGTATAATCACAATTTGATACTTTCCAATTACCTACAGCATACGATGATTGTAAAATCAATTGTATGTTTTCAAATCCATATAACGGAATGTCCTTGTACAACACTAATTATTTAGCCGTTTTCTTTAAATGAATTTCTCAAACATTTTTCTTTCATAAATATTAAATACCTAACATCTTTATAATGAAATCACATTCTTATGAAAAAAAAAACCCATCACCACCCAAATGAGGTATAAAACATATGAACGAATCTAATAAGTTCAGTCATGGTGCAGGGGCACAAGCGTGTCACTGTAACCGCGACAGGTTGTGGGTTCGATCCCTACTCGAGGAAATAAAATATTTAATACGTCCACTTTTTCGATCTGTTGTCAAGGTAAATAGCGGAACTCAACACACAATACCTCCAGAATTCGGCGGAAAGTAGGGCGCAAAGTGTCTTAACACTAGACTCCCGCTGCCTACCCTGCTACATGCGGGATACAGCGCAAAGCTGAAAAAAAAAACATGAATGTAATACTTTACGCAGACAAGAAATCCAGTCATCAAGCTTGGTACAAAACGTATAAACGAATCCCAAATAGAGCAAATTGATGAATTGGGATTCAAGACGCGTCGGTCTCGCAATTCAAAACCAAAACCTCAAGTACCGGAACAGTTCCGAAGTAAGAGAAATGACCTTGCTACCGCCACCGATACTGTCGCCTCTAATGCCCTACGTGATAGGGAACTATGTGTTATTTCTGACAATGAAGCTCTAAATAAATCAGATTTAATAAGTATTATTGAATCCCATGGTGGAAAACATGTGGAAAATCCAGGTATATTTTGCTTTAATTTTTTAAGTAATAATTTGAAAACTATTTAAACGTTTTGTGCCAATTCTTAGTAACGTATATACTCAGGGACAGAATTAGAGGAATCTAAAAAAATGGGATAGATAAATCCATATAAAAACACATTTATTCATCCAATAGAAGCATTTTAAAATTTGAGAAATAAAAACAGTTAATTAATTAAAATGTTAATATTTCAACATTCTACATGTTTATATGGATCTCGTATATAGATTTAATACAAAAGTTACCAAACACGCATTAATAGCATATAGCCATAACCTAACTACATCATTGACATTACAGTTAATAATTTTTCTTCAGGTCCAGATACATGGTGTTGTATAGTAGGCAGTCTAACGTATAGAGCACGAACACTTATTAAGACTCGGAATTATGACGTCATAACTGCGTCATGGCTCACCTCTCTGCCGAAATCCGATAAACCGTGCTCCTTGTCACCTTTAGACATGTTATCTATTAAGAAAAACACAAAACTTAATATGAGTTTCGATTTTGATTCATTCGGAGACAGCTACAGGGAGAAAATTGATGAAGAAATATTAAAGAAATGTTTTTTGAAAATGGATGGTGTAAGTATTTATTAGTGAGGCCGTAGTAGGAGAACTTCTGACTAAACGCTGCGGCTGTGTGATATGTCCGTATCCACTCGGAGGTGGGAATTATTTTCTTTATCTCGGTCTGGTAGGAGACCAAGCTGGGCATTGAGTTTCGCCACTTAACAGGCAAAATAAAAAACGTTCTGTACAAGCCAAACTAAATCATGTTGTGTGTGCGTCACAAAATCAAGATATTGTGTGAGTGACGGAACTCAACGCTAAGCTTTGCCTTGCCAAAGCGGAGGAGTGAATTCATTACCTGGAGCCAAGTTGATCGCGGGCCCAAATTGTAAATTAAGACATCGTGGATTTTAGAGAACTACAATATACACTCGTACTTATTATACCTATAGTTAGTACTTATACTGTAGCTATCTAAAATATTTAAAAATATTTTTTAGGAACCTCCTATATATTTAACAACAAAGGAAAACCTCAAAGTTGACAAGCAATTGTTTGGTGGTAATAATCCATTTTCTTTTTTACGTGGCTGTACATTGTACATACAGGGAAATCCTCTAAATAAGTTATTAGCGAAAATGTATGGAGCTCAAGTTATTGAAGACGATACAAAAATGCAATGTTGTACACACGTAATTCTGTCAAAAGAAGGCAGCTATGAAAATATGGCCGCCATTAAAGAGGTTTTTTTTGGTAAAATCGTATCTGACGAGTGGTTGACAGAATGTTTTGAAAATAAATTCAAAGTTTGTGAAACGTATTCTTATTATAGTCAATACTATGGTTTCTTTATTTTGTTAGGCTTTATACAATTTATATTTTGTTTTTGTATTTACATATAAGTACCATTTTTAATATATTTTTTTATTATAATTTTGGTGTTTTTGTTTATTTTAACTTCACAAATTATTAACTAGATTGAAATTGTAGAAACTACTGACTTGCAACCAAAAAATACCTAATATTTAGCAGAACTTCATTGGATTGCTAAAAAGTAATTTTATCATCTCAAATATGTAAATTAAAAATATGGATGGATAGCCTGCTTGCTACATTAGAAATTCTAGGCACTTTGCGTAAACTTTGCTTACGTAAGTACCTACTTAATTTAAAAAATATTAAATTAATTCTTTAAATATAAAATCAAAATCAGATTCACGAACGAGAACCAGAGCGAAGAAATGAAAATATAAATGTAAATAAAAGATTAATTTCCTCGAGTGGAGTCGAACCCACAACCAGTCCAGTCACACTTTATGCCCCTGCGCCACAACTGGCCTCAAATTGAATTTAAATGTATTAAAGAGTTGAGAGAAGAGGTTTTGGTGTATTGTGGTAAAAAAATGCCAAATCAAATTATGAATTTTATCACGAGGTAACAGTACTCACTACCCGTATAGATCACATTACTTCACATTTTACTTGGCTCTAATTTACATTTAATTATGTTTTTTATGAGATATCATTATTTTCTGTTTCACCTAGAAGTGGGTTAGGTTTTTGATGAGTGAGTCAATCACAAAAATGTCTTTTAAATCGTAAACGTTAATATATTAATAACCGTTTGAAATGACTTTTTGAAATTTTATAGACATTTCAAACTAAGGAGGTATTAACAAATGTGCTGAATTCATGCATATAGACTAATAGATTTATGAGTTACGAAGGGTTCAAACGTAGTCCGAAATGATTCGTGTAAATATGTACTTGTATACCCACACATTTTGCGCAATTCCAGCTTTTGACTTGACTAGATTCGTACACGTCTTGGTAAATATATGAAAGTTCTCACTTGCCAAATGTCGTAAGTGTAAGTCTAAATTTAATATGTTAAAGGCTCATTAAACTAAACAGTCTACAACTTGAAAATATTTTAATCTGCCACTATAGTTATCTGAAATCCTAACTCAGTATTTTAGGTACCGATGTGAGAATATATCTGAATCAGTAATTATTTTTAAATGAACACAATGAACAAAACCTTTCTTTATGTTGTTGGTAATGAACAAGCAATTGTAGGATCAAAGGCAACCAGCCGTGAAATGAATTAAAATCATCCGTACCAAACATCTGCATCGGTGGGCATCAAATGCGGCTATTATATTTCTATGAGCACTCATAATATAATATCGCGTTACTACGTTTGTGTCAGTTATTTTATAGAATATTTTTATAAAAGTAATAAGTACTAGACGATCTAAGACTACGCTTTCTGAACTTTGCATGCAAAAACAAACAACGTAGCAAACAAAAGAATTGTCTCAAACTATATTAAGATACTTGTGAGTGGAAAAAAAATCTAGTTGAGAAGAAAGCGATTACAGAATTTTATGCCTATCTAGAAGATGCAGACATGGTATGAAAATAAAAAAAAACGTTAGCTAAATATAAAATAGAGTTCTAATTCACTATATGTACCATGGGGGAGATGCCGTAAGCGTAACCTATTCTATAAATATGTAATTAAACAAGTACTGACATCCATCATCATCATTCAGAAGCTGCGGCGACGGCCTCATATGTATATATATATATACCTGAATAAAACATTAAAAATTTAAATACATATATAAAGATCTCTACATATATGTAACATATACTATGAACGTATGCACGATGAAATGTTTAACTTAATGTATTTTTATATTTTCTCAATATTAGTAGATCTAACAATAGTTAATCGGACGTCTACTATGTAAGAGAAATTGGTAACAAAATATCTAGGTGGACAGTGGTGACGGTAACAGGAGAACTAATTGGCAATCACCAATCGTGATTGAAAAGGTATCAGTTACAGATATTAAGATACAATTGTAATAACGTTCGAGGCCAGTCGTAGCGCAACGGCACGAAGTGTGACTGTAAAACTGACTGGTTGTGGGTTCGATCTCCACTCGAAGAGATGAAATATTTACTTAAATTTATATTTCTATTTCTTCGCTCTGGTGTCAAGGCTAAGCGCGGCGTTGACTTCTGCCACTCAACACGCAATGCCTCCAGAATTCGGCAGAAAGTTGGGAACGGAGTGTCTTAACAATAGGTTTCCTCTGCCTACCCTGCTGTGTGCGGGATATAGCGTGAACCTGATTTATTTATTTATTTTTGATTTGTAATAACGTTTTCTATAACTAATGAAATCTTAGAAAAGTAATCATATTTTGTTATAATTTCTTAAACTATACTTAAACTATAAATATAAAAAAAGGAGAGTCTTATCTTTTTATTAGCTTTACGCTCTATCTCGCACATAGCAGGGTAGGCAGAGGGAACCTAGTGTTAAGATACCTGTCGCATTTACACTCAGGCACTTGTGCCCTCGCGCCACTGCTGGCCTAATATATAAAAAAAAGTTAAATCACGTCCGGCGGAAACGCCGGATTTTTTGAAGCACTGCGTGTTAAGTGGCAGAACTCAACGCCTGCTTTTGCCTTAGTGCAAGAGCGAAGAAATGGAAACATTACTTTATACATATAATAAAACAGTACCTAAACATATTTTGTCTATACATTTAGTATTTTTGACTGAAATAAGTAGAGGGACGCTTAAAAAGAATAATAAAAAGAAACAAATTCTGTCTGTCTGCTTGTGAATTATGATAAAATTTCATATAGATGTCTCTATATGAAATTGAGGGTCTTGGGATGAACATGGGAACTTTATTATTTTTAATATTACGAATTTCCTTTAGTTACTTTTAGGCCAGTTGTGGCGGTCTGGTGACAAGACAAGCGTCGCGACACGCAATGCCTCCAGGATTTGGCGTAAAATGAGGAACAGAGATATATATAACACTAGATATCCCCTGATGCGTGCGGGATGCAGAGGATAGCTGATTAAATTTTGATTTATTTTTACTTTTACTTAATTTGTTTCTTCATTTTAATTTCTTAGGTATTTTTTATAATAAAAAAATATTATCTACTTGTTATTCATTTTCGGCTTATTTAGGTCATTTAGACTTATATTTTCTTACTAATGTTATCAGGAATTGAAAATAATTTCCAAATGTACAGATTGTAAAAAATATATTTTAATGCTCTCATTAGCTCCTATTTGCATTTTAATTTTAACAAGTAATTCTGAGTAATCGGGTACTTTATTATTTCCAAGCAACGTGTGACTACTAAAACAAAGCTTAACCATACTTTAGATTCAGTTTGTTCAATTCACTTGTTTCATAGGGTTTGCAAATACGGTGCTTTTATAAGTTCAAAAACCACAGAAGATGTCTGCTTTTAATTTTTCTATACTCAGGGCTGGAAGGTCTTTTGACATACTTATTTTAAACAGTCCAATCTTATTAAGTCATAGTTGGCTCAGGTCATGCCATCGGCACTCCAAATTAAAGTCCTTTACGTCTACATTGTCTACTTGACCAGTATCGTAGATGTAGTGTCTTGTGTGTAGACACAAGGTTCGCAGACGATGTGGGGCACCCAAATCATTATTTTATGCAATTTTTAAGCCAAAGTATGCTTGGTAGGTTTTTATTTAAAATAGGGTAATTTGTTTTATTTAAAAAAGTGTTGGGGATGTTAACATAAGGTTTTCTAACACAGCTCATATTTTTGAAGAAAAAAGCATATATAAATTAAAAAAATTAAATTAAATTAGCTTCACGCTATATCCCGCACACAGCAGGGTAGGCAGAGACAACCTAAAGTTAAGACACTCCGTTCCCCACTTTCTGCCGAATTTTGGAGGCATTGCGTGTTGAGTGGCAGAACTCAACGCCGCTCTTTTGCCTCGACACCAGAGCGAAGAAATGAAAATATAAATTTAAGTAAATATTTCATCTCCTCGAGTGGGGATCGAACCCACAACCAGTCAGTTTTACAGTCACACTTCATGCCGCTGCGCTATGACTGGCCTCAATATTAATATAAATAATATATATATATATATATATATATATATATATATATATATATATATATATATATATATATATATATATATATATATATATATATATATATTTATGTACAAATATGCAAAGTTTACTCCGCCAAGTAATCAATTGAAAGTTACAACTTGAGACAAAATGTTAACGTTTTCGAACATTGCTACCTTATAAAAAATAACTACAATTGGTCATAAACCTATCAGAAAATACAAAAATCCTGCAAAATAAATTTTCCCAAAACCAATATTTATTCCCCAAACATATTATTTAATTTAATTATACATATTTGTATGGCTTATATCTAGAAATCGATAAATATAGGGTAAAAATTGTAGGTTACCACATCCATCAACTATTTCAGTTTGTCTTTAATTATACTATCCTACTTGAAGAAATTGAGACCAAAGCCGAAGGTTCGGTTTCGGCTTAGGCTTAGGTTCCCTCAACCTACCCTGCTATGTGCAAGATACAGCGCTTCTTCGCTTTAAAACCTTATTAAAATATTATACCAATTTACAAAATAAAAGATACATATGAGCTACTATAGTCCCGCCTACAAGCCTACCGACCAATGGAACTTGTGGGCGGAGCGTGTTATAACTGTAAGCTGGCAATCAGTTTCATAGTTTAATCTCTGAAAAGATATTTCAGTGTGAACATCTCCTTCCTCTTCAGAGAAAATTGAAAATTATTTAAAACTTTTTTTCGCGAACAAGTGCTATACACAATTAAATAATATAAATAGTTACTAGCAAATTACAATAATGCGTTTAATATTATTTAAATTTATTAAATTAGTTTATAATTAAGATAATTTTGGTGTAAATTTTGTATACGTATCTTTAATAATGCAAAGTGAAAAGAAAGTTAGTGAAGTAGACAACGTTCATCGGAGAGCTTTGAGGACACCAAAATGTGCGAGATGTCGTAACCACGGCGTAATATCTTGTCTCAAAGGGCACAAGAGACTTTGTCGATGGCGCGACTGCAGGTGTCCAGGGTGTCTGCTGGTGCTGGAAAGACAACGAGTTATGGCTGCTCAGGTGAGTTATTTATTAAGCTGAATAGTCTGTCTCCTGTCATGTCTGCCCGTGAAACGAACATTCAATATTCAAGTAGGTACTTATTTAGTAAAGGGTAGTTTGTTTAAGGATAAAATTATATTAAAAAACACGGAATCTTGACATACAAATAGCGTATCGCACTTCTGTTGTCGTAGTAAGCAATCGTAGTGTGTGTGTGTGTGTGTGTGTGTGTGTGTGTGTAAAATGTCTAACTGCAGAGTATAGAATCAATTTCCACTGGAGAGAATGTTGACGTTTTGTTATATATAATCATTTCCTTGAAATGATAAAATAAAATTGTTAAGATCAACCATCCAAGACGCAATGTCTTCGTAATAGACTGAAAACAAACAAATAATCTCCAGGCTCGCTCTATTTAAATCTAAACACAGAGCGAATAATTTGGAATGATTAAAAGATAAACACGCCAGCCTTATACTTCGATACACCCAAATGAAAAGTTTAAAAGTGTAATAAATATCTATTAAGTAAATTTTATAATTTCCCACAGGTCGCTCTTCGTCGACAACAAAGTACAGGCGGGGCTGCCCGCGATGGCGAAGCAGCTGCACTAGCAGCACGCAAACGTGCTTACCGCGCGAGGCTGCGTAGCGTACAGATTTCCAGAAATTTCACTATTCCTCCTACACCTTACAGTAAGTTTTAATTTTTTTCCTTTTTAAGCATCAAATCTAATTGGATGTTGAAATCACAAATAATATATTTGCAAGTTTAAAATTTATGGATATATCAAAACGGCATCGTTCAGCATCAACGGACCGTTAGAAAAGTTAAATTTGAGCCAAATAAACACTATCTGGACTACTTTTATAGGTCGGTAAGAATAAGATGAGAACGTTTGCATAATGGTTGTTATGATTACTGTAAGTCTTTTCCACAAATCGATGTGCCTGTCAAACAAATGCATATGCAAAAAATTTAAACACATCTCTAAAAATTTAAAATGTTATAATATTGTGTGTTTATATTTATAAAATGTTTAAGAATAATAATTTAAAAATTACACATAATAGTAAACTTTTAGTACGTACTACCTATCCATATGCATGCATTTCGTAAATTCGACTTTTAGTTTTTTTTTATGTCAAAAGCTTTAAATCTCTACATAAGAGACAACAAAAATCTGATCCAAAATAAATGATGGTTAGGTTTTATATAATACTTAACCGTCGGGTTCCCATTTTCGTCCGCTTTTCGAAACATTGGTTGCCGAGTGGTGGAAGTGAACATCCCACTTTGTCTTGTTATCAAAGCGCTGAATATAATCTATTTCTCCTAGTGGCAACCGAACCTATAACGTTTGCGTTAACAATCAGACCGCGCTGTGCCACTGCTCCACGATGACCTCAATAACCAATATTATAAGTACGAAAAGGTAAGTAATTAACAGATCCCTTGAGGTAGGATGATCCAATATGTGAGCAGTCACTCATTTTTTATAGGAGACAAACAATATCAAGTGATTGCGAACTAAATTAAGGTTGATATTTTTGTTTTAGGTGGTCAAATGGATGACTAGTGTTTTAGTGATTAGGCATAACGTTTTATTTTTTGTTTTGCATGTCACATGTTATTATAAAGATTTTAGAAGAAGTGTATGAGATCATCCATGTAACCAAGGTAATCTTTTTTGGGACACAGAAAATAAATAAGCTTCTAAGTCAACGTAATAAAAAAGCGTTCATGCTTGGTTATTCTGCGTTTTGTATGAAAACCGAAGCATAATCGTAGTGGCGACTTACAGTACCTACAGACAATGTAAAATATCCGAAAAATGGAAATTTATTGGTAAATAATAGAAAAAAAAACATCATTACCTTATATTTATACTTAGCTTTTTTCATAAAGAATAGTTACATTTACGTTGACGTACAATATTGAACTATGGATGGAAACATTGGTGGCCTAGACCGACACTTTAACTGGTTAAATACACATAGAATAGTAGATCTCGAATAATCCTGTACATACCCTAGGGACCATCTTAGGCACCTCTTAAAGTTTAAAAAAACAAAAATATTATCACGGGTATTATCGGGTATGCGTGCTAAAAGGTGGACAGATAAACTTGCTTTGTTTAAATGTTTTCAAATTCATAATAATTTCAATATCGTTGGGATTATCTTAAGGATTTATCTTAAAGACGATAGTCTCATATCTACCTTTTCCCTAATTGGGACAGATATCTTTTCACTATTAAACGTTAACGTTGTGTCAAGAGTTACAACTACGGCATCTTTTAAATGTTATAATTTTTTTAAAGGCATGACCAACCTTTAAAACATAGATTTATTTACTTTAAAAGTTAGTTTTATTACAATTATCTCAGTTATATAAGAAAGTATATTACTAAACTTATTTACATGAGGCTGAACTATGTCTTAATTGAATTTTAAAACACAATTACCAATGTTTTGGTAACCCAAAAGAACATATTTTAACCTTTTCAGAATTTAAAGATAATGTCCGACGTGTCGCGTAGCACTCAGCGTTTTGTTGTTGTTGTAAATGAGTAGACTCTGTCGTCTGTTTCGTTTCTCGCCACCGAATGCGCCATGCGAATTAGCTGAGTAAATATTTGTTTTGGAACATTCGATCTTGTTAAAATTATATTTTTAAGGATCAACTCTGTTATATTAGAGATACATATATCATATAACATAAAACATTCATTTATAAGAATGCAACGTTTTCTCAATCTATTTAAATACGTTATTCCAGACAATTTTTATTACGGAACTTAAATTTCGTCTACTGTGTAATGTATAGGTATACGTGTGATGTTTAAGTGGTAATATACCTCAACGTAAAGAGATACTCTTGAAACAATTAAAAATAGAGCCACTGTCGTAATAAAAAAATGAACGTTTCTTCTAAATGTCCCCCCGCCTCGTTTATAGAACAAAAGCTGTCATTTAAGACTCGGCAACATTTCACTGTCTATTAAGAAAAAGCTAAATATCTTTTGACTATTTTTATGAGCTGTAAAAAGTGTGAAGATTGTTTTACAAAAAACGTACGAGGCGGCTCTTTGTCGGGGTGTCGCGTTACAGCGCACTGTTGTCTGTAAACATGTCTTTCCGCTCGGTTGAGTGATAGCTCAGCGGGTGCCAAAAACATCTCTTAACGTCTGTTACGGTATAGTTACGTTTCATTATATGTGCTTATAATATGATAGATACTTAGAATATCGTTTAAAAAACAATTTGAAGAATCGGTTATCAATTAGTGTTGACCTATGTTGTAGATAATTTTTATAAACGAAATGTTTTGATTTTTCAATTTGCTTATATAATCTATTCAATTTGCCTCAATCTATTTGAAAATATAAAAATTGTAAAGAATACAAATATGTGTTTTCTAGTAAACTTGTAAGTCTGACGTCAAAGTGTCAGAATTTTGTCTTGTAAAATAAACAATGCTTAGAAATCTCCTATTGTTACCTATTTTTATATTATCACAACTAATTTCATATTACATTTTGAAAATCAACATAAATTAAAATTATGTTTTACTAAACTGAGAAAAAATTTCACTGCTATTGCTTTTGGAAACATAACTAAATAATTTAATTTTGTATCGTAGATGAACAATTACGAGACAGTGATCCAGCATGGAGTGAACGCATGCGCAGGCGTAGAGCGTTCGCCGACGCCGCGTTGGAGCAGCACCTGCAGGCGCCAGCGCCGGTCCCCGCCGCGCTCTGCAGACACCTCCTCGCGGCCTTGCTGCGCTACGCGCCCCCTCCTCCTCAACGACCCAAGATCTCCTTCTCTATTGAATCTATTATTGGTGTGAAGTGATTGTCATTGCACATTTTATTTAACCATAACCTAAACATTTTATAAAAACTAATTACTAGTTAATTTTTTTATACACACAAATAGTCAAAGAAGCAAGGAAAGAAGTCGGAAAAGTTGTAGAAGGTTTAAGTTGTTTTTTTTATTATATTAAACGAAAATAAAACAATGAATATTCGAACAATGAGTGCTTTATTAACGAAATGTATGGTAAAAGAATGTCTATGGTGAGGTCAATGCATTACAACCAGAGCTTATTACGAACACTATACATTTGTAGTAGCGGTGACGAAACCAAAATACAACATACATTTTAGAAAAAGTGAGTACAGGTTCAGTTTTGATTATTTTAGAAAATTATTACAATTTTATTTCTGGACACGTCTATGCCTTTAATTAGGCCTTAGATTAGAGGTAGCGATGTGAAATTTATAAATTTTTTTACGGCACCGTACTCACAGGACAAAC
>JALPMF010000159.1:0-41103 GCA_030704555.1 Heliconius charithonia | reverse complement strand
CACTATGTCTTCACTTGTGGGATGCGCTATAAAGAAAAAGTTAAACATTTGTTTATATAGTTTAATAACGTAATGATGCTGTAGGGAAATTATCTATCTGTGACTCTAAAACTTTGAGTATCTATTAAAAAATGTATGTAGGCTAGCTCAGGTCAGGTCAGCTTCACGCTTTACTCCGCACACAGCAGAGGGGCAGACTGCTAAGATACTTTTCTGCATTTTCCGACAAATTTTGGAGGCATTGCGTGTTGAGTGGCGGAACTCGACCCATTTACCACCAGTCACTTACAGTAGTGCTTCAGGGCCACGACTGGCTTCAATATAATGGCCTGGTTAATATATTTTTTTAGTATTTAATAAAAGAATAAAGCATTTTTAAAATGTCCATCATTATATAATCTATTTCTCTTTATGCTCTGCTCATTTTTGAGATTTTAGTGGTATTTAGATTTACAAACTTCATAGTAGGTTCATACATCAGATTAACACATACAAAATATGTAAATATTGTATATAATCGTTTTTTAAACGGACAAAGTCGCGCTTTGGGATGCTAGTAAAATGAGAAAGACAAATCCTCACATAGGCTCCATCTGCTTGGTAGCTCTGTAGAAGGGGTCTGATATCTGCCACGTGGTCATGATCGCGAAGTCGACGCACAGCAACACGCCCACCACCATGAACAACTGGTAGTCTTTTATTACCTGGGAATATATTTTTTATTTTCACTGGATATTTTTGTAGTAAAAGAATAATGGATAGATGAACAGACAATGATTAAATATTTAGGTTATAGTTAATTATTGAGATTCTGTTTGTGTATTATTTCTGTTTGGATTTCACTGCGGAACTCAACACCGCGCTTTACCTCATTACCAGAACGAGAAAATATTAAATATTTAATTTCCTCCAGTGAGAATAGTACCCACAATTGTCTCTTTTACAGTCACACAGTTGTACCTCTGCGCCACGATAGGTATTTTTAAACATATTTAGAAAATTATTTAAGTATGGCAAAAATGTAATGTAAAAAGCACAAAATATTTAATACCAAATTTTCACCTACTATTTACCACTACATCAAATCTCAACAAAAATATCAACAACAATGAAACGAAAAAAAAACATGTCGGTAAAAAAAATAATTTGTGTACATAGTCATTAATTGTAATAAATATGACAAACCTTCTTATTCAATTTAACATCTGTAAATATAGAATGCACTCTCCAAGTCTTAGAGAACATTGCCCGAACGCGAGACTGAATCCGCCATTAGAAGCCACGCTCGCGCCGTGCAGATGTACGGGAAGGCAGCTGGGTTACAGTATTAGATCAGATTACTGTTTTTTAATATTGTTGAATTATTTTATAGGAGATATGGAAAATATTATAAAAAATCGTTTCGTATTTATATTATAATAATATTTGGTAACATTCTAAAATATTTAGCATATACTAGGATTGTTAAAAAATCAGTTAATATACTATACTCGTAGTTATATTAATAAATATATTTTAAGAGTTTTTTTTGCTACTACTACTATTCTAGGTACGCTCATTGAAATGTTACTCACTAATGTCATGCTTTATATAAAACAGCGATAAGCAATTCGGCGTGGTGATACAAATGATTGAAAATGTACACTTTATCGAACGGAAGTTAAGAAACTGAAAATACTCACACACGCTCGATTGTAAAGCTTGAAAAAGAAAACAAACCAAAAAATCAATAAAAGCAAAATGGATAGGAAGAAACCAAAACTTGGAAACATGCTGTCGACTCCGATGACCTAGATCACCTAGGTCTTTCTCAGAATCTAACAAAGGGGGTTCCCAAAGTTTGGTCACAAGTTCAATTCTGCTCAGGAAGCTAAAGCTGGGGTTTTAAATCATTACCTCCGCGCGAAACTCCCTGAGAAAGACCTAAGAATCAATGAATACGATGAGATGACGTGCCTGCTGAGCTGCATGCGAATCGAATGTGCTACTATTGAACGTTCACTTTAAATTCTGTTTCCACAAAATTACCTTTATTCCGAAAGATAGAATGAACAAACATACACATCAATAATAGTTATATAGATTTATTGTAGTTGTCATTAAATAGGGTTGTTAAGAAAAGAGCTAAGGAAAATCTTTCTCCTAACAAGGAGATATACAATTTAAATCAAGTCTTTTCAGTCATAGCGGCTTTGTTGAATTTGATTTTGTCCCAGGTGTAATGTATTTCACAGGTTTCCTTATTTGTTAATATGCAATCTATAATCTGTTGTTGTAACGGTCATATCCATAAAATTTTAAAATAACACGACTTAAAATATAACCGAGATGATACGTGAGATAAAAAGGGATTTAAATTTCAGCTGAATCGGTTACCCGGAATGGCTTACAAAAAAATATATTAGATAAACATACATTCGGACAATAAAAAATTTGCAAAAGGCTGTGGAACCAATTAAATTGTTAACAAAAATAAAGTCCAAATTGGACCAGAAACAAATACAAAAAAATATAGATAAAAAATTGTATTACCAATGCTGCTTAAGCTGGAGTCGAGTCCGAGGAAGATGACGCTGAGGTAGGTGAGCATGCAGCCCACGATGATCAGGTTGTTTAAGTGGGGTGATGACATTTTTATATACCTGATTGGTAATTTTGTTAAATTAAAGGCCTGTTTGATTTTATCAGAACTTTCTTTTATTGTTACAAATTGTTGAACAGTTTAAGATGATTGATTTGATTTTAAACTGTTCTTATAATAATTTGTTAATAATTTCTAAAACCCATATTTTAAGTCTAATTGTTGTAATGATTATTTGCTTTTGATATATTTTAAATGAATTTTAATGTTTTATAATCACACTAGCGGACACATTTGCGGCTTCGCCCACACACCCTCACTAATACCACATAATTCCTTTATTATACTGCAGTTACGAAAAAAGTGCAAGCACTACGTGGCTGCTTGTGAGGACGTCATCGACGACAAGGGTACTCCCTGCGGGACTCGAGCCTAGGCTTGCGGCCGATCACAGAGGATTGAACTTTTTTTTATTATTTGAAAGAAAAATACTTATTAAGAAAACGTATTAAAAATTGAACATAGCGGGATTTGAACCCGCGCCTCTTTGGAAACCGTCCAAGCGCTATGACCAACTAAGCCATACGTTCTAATCGAGCTACGTGGGAATTCTTATATGATTGTTAGTCATTAGCAGCTGTCAATCATTTAAACTCACCTCTGATTCCTATAATGTATATTCATAGCAAGAAATCCAGTCGCCAGCAGTATCCCCAGTACCGAACAAGACACCAACACTGCGTATATCGTTATGTTAACTTGCGTGTGCTCGATTAGACGGAGAGTTCGGTCTTTTGGGGGGTTCCTAGAAAATTTAAGGAGAGAAAAAAGTTTTTATTATATTCAGTGTTAAAATAGTTTTTTTTATATTTGTAAATATAAAAAAAACCAATAGAATGTTTATTATTAAACTTGTTACTTTTTGTTATGCAAAAAAGATTTTTTGATATGATTATTATGACTGTTTTTGACACTGCAATGTTATATAATACTTATACGTAAATATTCTACAACTCATTTGTACATATTTTTATTATTATTTATTTAATAGTAATTTATTTATGTACATACAACTACAGTAAAATACTTAAAAAAGAGATGTAAATTTAGTTATTAGCAAAAAATATTCATCAAAAGAAACCTACTTCCCAATCCACCTAAAAGGTTCCCCAGTACCCAGGTCAAGTCGATCTCTCTCCGCGCAGTACTCCCCCACCTTCACCTCTCCTGTCTCCCCCTGAAACTGCTTCAGGAGGATGGAGGCTTTACGCTCGTTGTCATAGAAACGCACTGGACCCTGGAATTAGTGGTAGGCTTAAATATATAGAGTATTTTGGTTCTTCACCCCTTTAAATGAAAGCCTAATACATGTTTTTAAAAAATGTATGTTTATAAATGTCAAATTGGAAAACAGTAAAATTTGAGGCCGTCATGACGCAGGAGCGATCTTTATTCGAAAAAGACGAATGAGAGTGTCTTAATGGAAACGGAATGTGCCTTCTGCTTGACCTGCTTTATACGGCGTAACACTTAAAGACGGAGAAAACAAATTCAACTCACAGTAACCCCCTCAAATGTAACGTTGCTTAAAGCATCCAGAAAGAGTTGTTCCCACTCCTTGTCTCGATATCGGAAGTCCTGCACCGTTTTCTCTTTGTACTTCAATTTGACACGATGTGCCACCGTCTGGATAGCAAGCGCCATTGCCCAAATACCTAAAAAACAATATTACATTTTTTACCAATAGAAACTATTTAGCGTGAATTCACGCTGACGATGTCAGATTCATCAGACTGCAAGGTGAGGAGCTCAGAAGAGCACTTGTCTGTGCCACAATTATGTAAGGGAATCTTAAAAGCCGCATTAAAAGAAGCTGGGATAGTAGGAGAGATCATACTGTCCCAGATCCTCTTTACACCGACACCAAATTCTAAATGGTTTTACTGATGCTATCTGAAGTAAGTTTTAATAATGAAATTATGATAGGTGTAATATGTTAAAATTTTGTTTGTAAACCCATATCAGTCCATTATTTTATTTCCACTTTAATTCATTACTTTGCTCAGTGCCAATTTTATTATTATACATGTCGCGTATTTCATACATAAAATTTTTTTTTTCGAAAATTTAATCTTAAAAAGCTATTTTTTTTAATATTTACAAAAAAGAAGAAAAAGAAAATAATAGGTAGTGATAATCCACCTTTACCTACCGTCATAGGTGTATCCGTGGAATCTGGAATATTCTATACCACGTCTTCTGTCGTACTCCACTTGATAGTCTTTAGCAGTCTGAAATAATAGAAATAAGTATATGGAAAAGAGAAAAATTAAAAATGTGCTAAAAATTTAAATAATTTAGCTACACATTACGGTATAACAATAACACGATAGGCAAATAACGCAATGTCAGTTTAATTTATTTGTTCAATAGTGAATTTCAATATTTTCATTCAATATAGTAGTATCTACTATCTATAAAATAATAACTTTCCAGATATGAGTAGAAGTTATTATAAATACTCACAATCCCAGACACAGTCGTCTCTCCAGTCGTAGAGAGTGGTAATAAATCAGTCAATATCGTGGTGTCCAGCGCGGTGCTGAGTTCCCGGCGCGAGCACGGCGCGCGCCGCGTCCACCACTTGTTGCTGTACGTTCCCAATAACAGCCAAGTGTACGCGCGGCCGTACATTTCCAGCCTTTGAGGAAAAGGGCATTTTATATTTTTTTTTCTATTTTAGCTTAGATAGATTAAATATCAACTGCCTTAACTTAGTGCTAAAATTCTGATATTCGTCAACTACAAAATTGGTAAAATCTTAGTCTATTAGTCTAATAATCGATTTTTGGTATATTATTTAAAGGCTGCATTTAATGATAGAAGAATCATTAAATGGAAGATAAATTCTATAAATTGCGAGACTTTTATGTATTTATTTATATATCTTTGCGTTAAATAACAAAATTAAAAGAAAGCTGGTAATAAGAAAATATCGATATATTTATTATATAATATTCATTAGTTGAAGATAAATCAGATAATATAACAATACTCAATGTGGTGTGTGACGTGGTTGGTTCCACCAACCAAGATTGAAGAAGACTAAGTTAAAAATATAAATTCTCTTACTTATAAGCTTCACAGAATATATTCAATGCCCAGGTCTCGTTAAAGTTGCCCAAAATTATTCTCACGTCCTTCTCTTTGAGTTTAGACAGTGCTGTCTTAACTTCAGTGGCAAAACTTTGAGATTCGTCAACTAGGAAGTTGGCTGAATCTAGATCTGCTAGTAAACGATTATGTGCCTAAAAGACAGAATATATTTAGGTTCCCTTAAAAAAAACAGGAATATTGTAAATAAAAATGTATCTTTACTATTAAAAAAACAACTTCCCTCGGTTTCCCACACACAGCAGGATAGGCAGAGGGAACCTAGTGCAAAGACTCCCCACCTACTGCCTTAATCCCGACGATCACCAATGCCTCGACACCAGAGCGAAGAAATGGACATATAAATTTAAATAAATATTTCGATTCCTAAAGTGGCGATCAAAACCTCAACCAGTCGCGTATACAGTCACTCTCTGTGCCACGGTATGCCTCATCTTTACTACTACTTCTTTATAAAATATTTTTAAACATTTAGTGTGAAATAGTAAATGTTGGTTCAGAACCGAAAACCAACGCTTAAAAAACAGTTTTAACAATTGCGTCGATATGGTGCTACGAATCTGTATCATATTAAAAGTTTAAAAAGCACATAACTTACCAAAGCATATCTAGGTTCATTCTGGTAAATAGTACCAACTCTTGTCCAATTAAAATGTTCCAAGAGTCTAATACGAGGCATGTTAAAGGCGTTCTCGGATGGCACAATACGGAAGAAATTGGGGAATGCTTCCTTTGTGAACATTGGATGTGTGTCAGCGTATGAGAGCTGCAAGAAATGTTGCTTGAAATTAACAAGTAAAAGAGGATTGCTTGTTCTTTTGGTTTTCATCAGTTCGTAAAAAACATTTTTTAATTTACAAAGGAAATATAAAAAAGAGTTTTAACTATTGTGTATTGAGAAAAAAAGTAGAGAATCATGTCTATTAGATGTGTTCGAAACTAGAATATTAACTGTCTTTTTTCTTTCGGTTTACGGTTTTTTTTTCTAAGTAGCGAGCTATTTCGTTTCAGTTCGTATTGGTTAAGATCAATACGAGCTGAAACTATCGCTGTAAATACAGCAAATGCTAGCTGAATTAATTTAGTCCTAAATTCGATTTAATCCTACACTACTACTAACCTATAGCCCTAAAAATAATATTTACGTATCATCATCATGGAATCAGAACAATATGCGTTTTGATTCCATGACATTCTGTAGGGAACTGAGTTTCCTACCATTTTATGCATTGGTCATAAGGGAGTGACCTACCATTTTATAAACGATCTTTATTTATGCCAAAAAAAAATAAGATACTACCTGTGTAAGATGCCAGTGTTTGGAAGCCTTGGCTATAGGATCGGTAACGTGAGTGCAGGCTGCACCAAACAGCATCAGCTTGTGTGGCCCGCTGTGCATCATGTCGAAGAATGACTTGACGCCCACTGCTGCATTGCACTGGTGGCATATAAAAGTAGATTTGATTCATTGATTCTACGAATATTTCACGGAACATGTAAATCTATTATAAGTTTATCATGAGCGAAATGACATCGGAGATTAGGGAATTTTATTTTATTATATATAGTTAACAAGGATGTAGTGCGTTATTGTAATTAGTTATGACAAATTTAAATTTGGGAAGTTTTGGGAAGATTTCAATATTTAAAATTAAGGAATTTAATTTTTCTTTTATTCTCAATTTGGTTAACATTTTCGGTGTATCTTTCTTAGCTTATATTACTTGTATACTGAGCGGCTGCCAAAACGACGACTTTTATTGTCCAACAGAATGATACTAATGTGAGCCTCTTTGATTACAACTCAAAATATTCACTGTATATAGTATATAGAATAACAGATTTGTTACCTCAGTATCATTCCACCACATATGGAGTCTGTAGTTCCTCAGTACGGAGTCGTGCTCGTTCACGTGGTCGAGCGCCAGCTTCACGCTCGGCATCACGCCTCGACCTACAGCGGTTTTAGCATAGCTTTGGTACTTAGCTCTTTGGGGAAGAGGAAAATTTGGGGAAAAATTGTTATTGAAGTACTTACTACGAAAAACCTCTAGAATGTTTAATTTTAATATAAATTATATAAATGAAGAATAAAATATTGCCAAAATAGAGTACAGAAAACATTCATGATTTCTTCCAGTTTCATAGAAATTCTTGTACTGGGTTAAGTTCTATATAACAGAAATTATTACTTAGGTATTTTTTTCAGAGCGAAAAAGTTATAATAGAATCAACCCATATGCGGTTTTTTTTTTATCAAAAGTTAAACACGCTTAAAAGAGATTAAAATATAAAATTTATAAGTACTAATAATAAAAGCTTGCCGAGATAATATTAAGTCTCCAGAATCCGTTAAAATCTTATTAAGCTCTCGTCAGGTTACCCTAAATATTATACAGTTCTTATAAGATTGTTGTTCGTAGCATCTCCATAGCACTAGTACAAAGGTTTGCTACTCTACGAGAAATAGAAATATTAATTTATTTAATTTATTCTTCTGACATATTTTTTTTCACTTCACGTCCCATCCCGCATATAGCAGGGTAGGCAAAAAACACCTGGAAACTCAGTGTTAAGACGTTTCCATTTCCCACTTATAACCGTATTCTGGAGAAATTTCATGTTGAGTGTGGAAACTCAACGTCGCTTTTAATTGCTTATCAATAACGAAGAAATGAAATTTATTGAAATAATTTTCAATTCCTCGAGTCGGAATCGAACCCACTCGTGGCTTTAATTGGTCCTAAGGTTGCTTAAAGCATTATCTAAAGATACCAGTGTTCGAGTTCTCCACCCCTTGCCGAACGGGAAGAAGCCCGCGATGTACACGTCTGTTCGGCGGTTGAGGATTGCGTCCAAGTTGGGTTTTTGAGGCACACTCTTCACTTGGTTTAGGGTTAATAGGATAACCAAGATTTTCATGGTTTCTATAGCAAATACAAATTAATCTGTAAAATGTTAAACTGTGTGCCTTCCACGGAAGTCGGGCTGTAGCTGTCTGACTGTACGTGTTGGTTATGAATTCGATTATTTTTTTGGCAAATATCTGGGTTTCTTCAACTTAAAGAGAAAACAATTAGATATACATTAATAAATACTAATATAAATTGAGTCGAAGTAGAGATGACTTTTGTGATGACTTTTTTATCTACTAAACACTGGTCTTACTTTATAGTAGTATTATGTACTCTTTTATTGACAATTTTTTTTGTACATAGAATTAATAAATGAACGCTAAATAAGTGAAAAATATATTGTAACTTTATAAATAAAGCTTTATTAATTATTAAATTTTATTAATTCAGGAAATTTAATTTAATATTTTTAAAATGTTAACCAGATCACACAATAAGACCAAAACAATTTATTATACATTTATAAATAATATATTTATTGTAATCTGTAATATGGAATATATAAATTCTCCTTGCAATAGGTACAACCCCCAATAATGCATAAATTATATCACAATTGTGTTGTACGTACATAATAATTTTATCAACAGCGAAGTTCCTTTAAAAAATCATACTTTATTTATTTCAATACTACAATAATCAACATCTCACCTGCCATCGTAAAAAGATGTTGCCTTTAATCTATTATAGATAGATATACATGTATAATAAAAAAAACACTATATCAAACTGTCAGTTCGTCACAAAACCTTCACTGTACAACTCATTAGAACTTCAAATATTAATATATACTTGTTACAACTCATCTCATAGGTAAGACGCCTCACTGAAACCACAGTTTCAGCCTGATCAAGATTTAACTACTTTTATATACATTTCAAAACATTTTAACTCTTATGAAAATCTAGAATAAGATTGAAAATCGCTTATCACGTTTCTTTGATAACATACACAATAGGTATTATGTACTAAATTAATTCTAAAAGGATTTATATTCTAATGTGAAGGTACAAGGTTCAATTTTAAATGCACATGTGATTACATAAGGTAGAGTTGCGTGAACCAAGTTGAGCAAATAGACAGAATTAGGCTTTGCCGGGGCGAATCGATAGAGGGTGGGCTCTTTTATAGTGCTGGTCGGAATTTATATCGATGTTTTTATTTAATATTAATATTTTAAGATCGAGACTAAATTGCGTATAATTTTGAATGACAAAAACAGTTATAGTGCAATGACAAGGTAGGCCTAGAGCGATAATTAATAAATGCTAATAAAAATGAGAGACCATATCATATGTTAGGTGATGTTATAATATTTAAAAATAAGACAAATATTTATGTCTCGCAAGTCTGGATTAAATATATTTTTAAGAAATAAATAATTATGAAGGAATAAATATATTTTTTAATTTCATCTAACATAAACCCTAATGTTATACAAGAAAGATTAACAAATACCGTGCTCAAATGCGACACCTATCATATATAATAGTTATAAGTAAAAAATTCTAATTTTTATTTTATCACTTTCCTATTAAGACACTTCGTAAATGGTAAATAGCGTGTCGAGTAGCGGAACTCAACTCAACGTCTTTTTATCAGAGGAAACAAATGAAAATTTAACAACAACGAAATGAACGAAACAACGTTGTTCAAACATGTTGTTTTTAGCATGGATTGGAATGTTATAATGAACTTGTAGTGAGTAAATTGTCTTCTATGTTGATTTAAGGCATTATGCAAAGAGATAAATTTAATGTACAGTATAGAAATAATGTATAACAGATGTTATCGAATATCGAATTTTTCAACCCCTAAAAAAAGTTTCCCCGCGCATGCGGTTCACTCATATATGTTCTACGCATGACTGGAGACAGTCCCAGTGCGTCAGCATTGTATCAAAAATTCATATTAATTCATCAAGTTTTTTCGCAAAATATGTATTTTATATTAATACAGCAAATATTATGTTGAAAAGAAACTGAAAAAATAAATATTTATATTTTATATCACTTTATATTATAATGTAACTTTCAGAAAATAGATAAAATAAATATGTACCTAATATTTCAATTTGAAATTTATTTAGTATTGTATTTGTTAAAAAATTTGTAAATTAAAATAAATATTTTTAATAATGTATTTAGAACCTAAATATATTAAGGCGGTATTATTCAAACACAACGTGATTATTAATATTTTCAGTAAAATAATATCAACCATTTCTTCTTATAAATAAGATACAAATTCAGAAAACTTTCATTATAATTGACATTTCTAATCAGACGTTGCCATTTATATGAAAACATTTCATTCTTATCAGACAATTCAGTATTTAAATGTAGTTAAGTATTAAAAAAAATTACCTCAAGTATTTAATATAAGACATAAAAATATTTAAATAATGTTTAAAGTCTTTCTAGTTTTATTACAATTTTTATTTGGTATAAAATCAGTAACAGAAATAATATTTTTTTGAAAATTGCATTCCTTTACACGTATTACCAAAACAATTTGAAAAGTTCCACATAAGCTGAGTGACGCTGACAACACCGTCAGAATACGTGGCCCGTAGGTTGTGTGTGATAGATGTGTATTGTTTATATTTTTTGTCATTGAATTTCGCTAGAATATATAGTAGAAGCCGTAAGTATTTAATATTTAATTACTGAAGTATAATTCTACATTAAAATAATATGAGACATCATTGTTGATCTAGGAAAATTTTATCATCAAAAATGAGACAGCAGCTGTCAAAGTAATGTTAAGATGATTTCTCTACAATTTATTTTGTTTTCCTAAGTGTATATTACTTGAAATTTAACAAATTATTTACCTTATGTTACTACAATACCCTCACATTACAAATATCTAATTCGATATAGTAAATTCATATCTAAATTACTTATTATTTTTAAGAACAGTTGTCAACTATATGCAGTCACTTTAAAACTAATTAAAATTTATTTGAAAATATTGTTATAAAAATTATACATCAATTTAAATGTGTGTTTGTCTATAAAAAAATCTTGTTAAAAAATATTGTTTTGCTTAATAAAATGCTGACAACATATAATAACATATTTGATTTCACTATCTTGAACTCTAGTAAGAAAATTAAAATAATTTTAAAATAAAGTATTTTAATGTCAGTCTATGCATTTAAATATTTGTACTTACACAATTATTTTATAGTTAGTTCTGAACTGGGTGACACAGGTCATTATATAATTGTTACTTTACTTATTAGTTAGTTTTTATCACCATTTTTAGTATATTGTTAGATGCTATTAATATGTTGAGCTAAGCATATAATTAACAATTACGTAATGTCTTAAATAAATTATATTTTTATATATTGATATTTATCTAACTCTTATGCTTAAATATTTTTTAAGAAAGTTAGTACAATATAATATGCTAGCTTTTTATTTTTTTGCTTTATACTATATCCTGCATATAACAGAGTAGAGGTAACCTAATGTATTTGTAATGTAATGTGTAAGACACTCATTGTGGCCCTCTGGTAACAAGCGGGAAGTAAAATGCTGCAAGCTATTAAGCCAGATGATAATGATGATGATTGAGTTCTGAATATATATTTTTAAAATAAATTTATGTTTTACGCAATTGACTTTGTATTTATTTTTAATATATGTGCAACAAATTGGTAGTGCATTTTTATGGCTTTGAAACCGTTAACTGTTTCAAACAAGTACAAGCAAAACATTTATATAGGTTCTTATTTACATTATTTTAATAACATACATTTTATTCTCTGGAAGGGAATGCTTGGTAATTCATCCTAATTCCATCCATTCTATTTTGTAAAATTGCCTACAAAATAAATTTAATGATAAAGTAAATTTCCAATATTTCATATTGTATTATGTTCCAATATTTCATATTGTATTTTGTTTGTACTCTTAGTTAAATGGCAGTTATGTTATATTTATATGATTTCTTTTCTTTTCAGATAATTAGGCTTCAATCAAGATGATGAACCCACAGTATCCACCCCCTGGGCAAAATAACAATGCACCAAGCAATCCACTGGGATTTCCTCCATCTTCCCAAGATTATAATGGCATCCAAAATGCTAATATTTATAGCCAGATGCAACTGAATGGACCTCAGATGGACATGTCTGATAAGATGCAGAATCTTAATTTAAATGGACCACAAGGTGCAAATATACCTTCATCTCAGTTACCACCTGGTCAGTTTCCAACTTCTAATTTCCCACCAAGTTCCAATTATGGCGGACAGTTGCCTCCTGGTATGAAACCTCCATCTCAGCAAGGCAGGCCTCCTGTGAGCAGTGCCTCTCAACAATTTACATCTATGAACCAAAACTTCTTACCTCCTTCGTCAACTCCAGGACTTCTATCACAACAACAAGGTTTTGCACCCAATCAACAGTTCCAGCCTCCTACATCTATGCAACAGCCAATTCAAAAGCCACAGTCAAGTCAGGCTCCGTCTGGCCAAGGACCTCCATCACAAGGTCCACCCCCTGCAAGATCTGGTCCTCCTGATCAGCCTAAAGCTAGTTTGCCTCCACAAATGGTGCCTCAATCAGGGTTTCAAGGTCCTCCTGCAAGCCAATCTAGTATGCAGCCACCTCAAATGAGGGGGCTGGATCAACCAGGCATGCAAGCTTTCCCTGGCAGAGGACCACAAGCGTCTAGTATGCCCTCACAACCTGGTCAAGGATCAGGTTTTCCTCCTCAATCGTTGACAGGCCAGGGACCTCCTAGTAACCCACCAAATTTTTCTCAATCTGCACCTATGCCTAGTCAGCCTGGTTTACCACCGCAGCCTGGAATGCCACCACAACCTAAATTACCTCAGTCTAACCAACCTAGCATGCCACCTCAGCCTAGCAATATTGGACAATCTGGTCAGCCAGGCCTTCCTCCTCAACCAAATCTTAATCAACCTGGACAACTCCCACAACCCGGCATTTCATCTGGTCTACGTCCTCAAAGTGTTCAAGCACAACCAGGTCTTAGTCAGTCAGGTTTCCCTCAGCAACCTCAACAATCTGGCTTGCCCCCACAACCTGGTATGCCACTTCAACCTGGTATGCCTCTACAGCCTGGTATGCATCCCCAACCTGGAATGCCCCCTCAACCTGGCATGCCACCTCAACATGGCATGCCACCACAACCGGGCATGCCGCCACAACCTGGCATGCCACCACAACCGGGCATGCCACCACAATCGGGCATGCCACCACAACCAGGCATGCCACAACCTGGCATGCCACCACAATCGGGCATGCCACCACAACCGGGCATGCCACCACAATCGGGCATGCCACCACAACCAGGCATGCCACAACCTGGCATGCCACCACAACCGGGCATGCTACCTCACCCAGGCATGCAATCCCAAGGACTACCACAACAACCAGGTCTTCCTCCTCAGCCTGGAATGCAATCTCAAGGGCTTCCAACGCAACCTGGAATGCCACCTCAGCAATCACAGTTTAATAACCAATTCCCATCTGTGCCTGGATTACCACATATGCCGCCGCCATTGAGCCAACAACAAAGGCAATTCCAAGGACCCCCTGGAAACCAGCCAGCATTCGGAGTACCACCTGGACAACCGCCTAATGCACAATATCCTGGTAAGTCATATAATTAACACCAATCAATCTGAATTGAACCTCTAAACACTTACTAAATTTGAATGTAGTGGGCCGTGAACGCGCGCTTGTTAGAAGAATTATGTTTTGTGTTGATAGGAATATAAATAAATTGTAACCAGCTAGCCAGCCAGCTATAAACATGTTGTAACACCTAAGTATGATATTTCATATGAACAAATATCTTAGTGCTCAGAACTTTTTGACGGTTTCCAATAGAAGCGGATTCGAGTCCCATTACATTGAAATTTTTTATAGTTTTGTGACAATGTTTTCCAAATATCCAAGGTATGCCCCCACAACCTCAACAAATGACGGCAGGTTACCAACAAGGATCAGGTTACCCGCCATTTCCTGGACAGCAACCGAGCTACAACGCCCAATATCAGCAACAGCCGCAACAAAAACGGCTTGATCCTGATCAGATGCCAAGTCCTGTAAGTGATTTTTTAAACAACTAGAAATAGTTAGCTAGTTTAGTAATATTTAGATAGATTTTGTTTTAAACTTTATAACAGAAATGTCATAAAATAAAATAGTAAAAGCTTATTAAACTTTTAAATAAATCGAACCAATAAAATAAATAATAAATAAAAGAGGCCAGTCGTGACGCTTTGGCATAAGGGTGTGTAGACGACTCTTGTAGTTTCGACCTCCCACTCGGGGGAATGAATTATTTGATTTCATATTTTCACTTTCTTGGTCTGGTAACGAGGTAAAGCGCGGCGATGAGTACGCCACTCGACACGCAACGCCTCAAGAATACGGCGGAAAGTGGGGAACTTAAGTGTTTTAATGGGGAACAGAGTGTCTTAATACACAAGGTCCCCTGATTCGCTCTGCTTACCCTACTAAGTGCAGCTTGCAAAGTAAAGCTAAAAAATAAATTATTTATTTATTACTTATGACGGACATTATTTCTCATCACCATTTAAGAAAACCTTCAATTCAGTATTGGCTCCTCAAAGCAACCTACGATTATTTAATCTTTATATGGACATAAGGTTACAATAGAGTGACGCAACACTAATTTCTTTTTGTACTTTACAAAATACTTACTAAAGATTTTTTTAAACAGATCCAAGTCATGGCCGATGACCAACAAAATCGGGGTGGAGTGTTTGTTACGAACGAAAAGGGATTGGTGCCGCCCTTAGTGTCTACCGATTTTGTTGTTGATGACAAAGGAAATGCTAGTGAGTATTCATTGGACACTTAATTTACCGCCACGCTGTATCCCGCGCACAGCACGCAGGGTAGGCAGAGGGAAACCTAGTGCTAAGGTACTCCGTTCCCGCGATGGGATATCAAGGTGAAATTAGTATCAACTATTCAGGTCTACAGTTCTTAAGAACGGAATGGAACGGAATCATTTTTATGCATCGTTTTGTTCTGCATTTTGTGTGAAAATCGCCAAGTAATCGCAACTTATCCCATGGGTGTACAATAATGAAATTTTACAGTAAAATGGAACATCTTAACTTTCAGTACAATTAAAATAAAACATAGAAACAAATAGAAAGTTAGTATACCGCAGGAAAAATATTAAGGACTTATAGACCGCAAGGCATAAGCTGAGATCTGTATTTGTGTGTCTACTGTGTATAATAGTAGTGTAGGTGTGACGACGACTTGAAGACTACTACTATGGATAATAAACAATTCTAAGTTAAAAAGGAAGTACCCTATGAATTTTGATCCCCTTTATAGTATCGAAATCACGTTTTTTGCGTTATAAGCGGCCATAGTTTTTTTTAAGTAAATGTAGAAATACGTTTTTTTTTCAATAAATCTTGGGGCTGTAGATCTGAGTATATTGTTTGAATTTCAACTCGATATCTCCAAGTGTTCCTGAGATGAAGGCTCTGGACAGACAGACAGACCGATGGACGAACATCAAAGTTTGGAGTAAGGAACCCTAAAAATTTCACCAATCTCTGTACAAAAATGTATGTGTAAAAGAAAAACAATTGTCTTGTTTTGATGATATAGATGATAATTCATTATAAGTACAACCAACACAACAGATAAGAGTGAAAAAAATGCGGATGCACATCCAGTTTAAAAGATGTCATATATATCTTCTTATGTCTGTTTTGTTTTATTCATGACTAATAAATATTTTTATATTTAAAAGTTTGCTTAGTTCTACAGTTTGGTGACTCACGCATATGCAAAACCCAGCTTACGTCTCACAAACTGTATATATATAGCTGATTAATTTCATAGAATGCAAACTTAAGTTTGTCAACATTTATATGTTATATTATCTTCTCATATGGAATTGGTACGGGACCCTTTTTTTTGATTCAATGAATGTACATAGTGGTAATTTCTTTTTTCAGGTCCCCGTTATATAAGAAGTTCTATGTACAGTGTTCCTGTAACTGCTGATCTTCTAAAGCAAACTTCAATGCCGTTCTGTTTAATTGTTTGTATAAATTATTTATATACATATTTTAGTTATATAATCATATAAAAATATTTGAACTGATTTGGAAGACTGTGTACAACAGTGTATTAGACTGCTAAGCATTTATCATACAAAAAAAATATTACTTAAGTTTTTTAAATGTGTTAGAGAAACACTAAAAGAATAGATAGACACATAAACAGTTAAACTAACCAAATAAACGCTTAATGTCCTTTTGTTTTTTTTGCTTCATATTAAATATTTCGTTCTTTAGAGTGGGAATCGAACCCACAACAGTGACGTCGCGACCTTGTGCAGCTTCACTACGACAACCTCAACTTAATGTTCTAAAACTAACATTTCAGATATCTCCAATGGCGGAAACTATAGGAACAGAACAGGAACCCCCTGTCTTAGACTTTGCAGCTCTGACCGGGTCCCCGACAATGGGGCCGGTGAGGTGCAGTCGATGCAAGGCGTACATGTGCCCCAACATGAGGTTCATAGATGGCGGCAGACATTTTAAATGTGCTTTCTGTAAAGCTACTACTGAGGGTAAGCTAGACTTCTAACTTTAATTCACCCAAACCAAGAAAAAATATAGCAGGCAGAGGAATCCTAGTGTCAATACCTTAAGTTTATCGCACCGCCCAACTTTTAATATTTTGCAAAATGGCCGAACTCAACGCTGCGCTTATTCTTGTTACCAGAGGAAGAAAGTGAATATAATTCTTTCCCCCAAGTGTAAACCATTGCATTTGAAAGACGCTGCGTGGCGACGACTTTGATGATGTAGTTGTTTTTCACAAATATCAGTATTTTTTTAGATTACACAGTATTCTCTACAGTGCAGAGTAGGCAGAGGGAACCTAGGAAGGCGTTAAGACCTAGTGTTAAGACTCTCCTTTCTCATTAAGACACTTCTTTCCTCAAGTAGTAATTGAACCTATTAACTGGAGATAGCTATACACAATGAGAGTTTATATTCGCACTCTTGTGCCCCACGTGCGACTGGCCTTAATACCAATTATTATTGATTAATATTGAAATATTTCCAGTCCCAATGGAGTACACGCAATACATAAATAGTATGCAGCAGTATGGCCGCGTGCCTGCGGAGATGGCTCTCGGTGCATATGAAATAGTGGCTACTAAGGAATATTGTAGGGTGAGTTATTTTATACATTGTATCATGAAGAATAGGGCTTTGTTTATATATTCTATCTTATAAAATCAATAATATTGTCTATGTCAATCGAAAATAAATAATTTATAATTAAACGGGGGGGTTTAATCCCCCCCACACAAACCCTTTAAAAATAAACAACTAGAATAGATCTTATGATCTTATAGAACTTATAGATCTCATAGTAGCTGAACATATTTTCTTGAATCATAGCTAAGAACATTCTCAATTAAGTTTAACAAAAAACTAAATCCAAATTAATTCATCTGTTCAGGAGGTACAATGCCACAGACTAATATACAGTTATAGACATACAAATATTCGATATGTTTTCAATTGAGGAAGATAAACATTTTTTTTAAATAACGTCACATTTCAAAAAATAGTTCCATTTTCACTACATCTATATAATATTTACTAAAACATAGTAATTTGTACTGTTTCAGAACAACACACTACCAAATCCACCAGCGGTTGTGTTCATCATTGACGTTTCATACAATTCTATCAAGAATGGTCTTTTACAGACTATTTGTGACAATATTTTGGATATTTTAGAGGTATTTATGATATTTTTTTATCTATCTTTTTTAGTATTATATATATAATTACATTCTATACAAAACAGGAGGAAAAGATTTAGGTAAAAGTATTCATATATTTATAAATAAAATATGAGTATGTTTTCCGTCTGTACCATGGGCATAATTGGTATTACAATTACTTGATTTTATTATGATGAACTTATATAAGTAACGTAAACAATGTATTTTTTATTTCCAGGCAATGCCAAAAGATGAGAACGGCAAGAGTTATACAAGAGTGGGTTTCATTACCTACAGTACTACTGTACACTTTTATAACATAAAGGTAAGATAATATACAGACTTGAATTTTTATTATTTTTCCTTTTATTTTTTTGGTTTCTGGAATGAAATTTAAACCTATTTTCTTAAGGAGGTAGTTATCTAGGGAAGTTTTGTATTTTAACTATATAAATCTTGTATGGAATAAAAGTTTGTGTAAGAAGAATGAATAAAATAATTACAAATTTTCGACAAATACAAGGTTCGATCCAGCATAACTGAATTAACATATTTATATTATTTATACTATTTCTTGTCCACAGGGTACTCTCGCGCAACCCCAAATGTTATCAGTCGGTGATGTAGGAGACATGTTCGTGCCACTTCTAGAAGGTTTTCTAGAAAAACCAGAAGATTCGGGACAAGTACTGGAATCACTGTTACAACAGTTGCCTATCATGTTTGAGAATAATAAGGAAACTGAGACTATATTGTTGCCTGCTGTACAGGTAATTCTTTTATGTTTGTTTTTGTTTTTTTTATTAGATATTTGGTAGGATAGCCAGATGTGAGCATTAAGACATTTCCGTTCCTCTTCATTTCTGATGGCATAGGGTGTTAACATGCCGCTACTACTATCTTTAGGTAATATTGTTAATAATATAAAATAATATATAAAAATAATAACTCCTCATAAACGAAACGCATTTAAAGTTTGTGCATTTAATGCATTTTATAAGTGCGCCAGATGAGCGATTTGTATATGCTATAAGACCAAAAAAGATATCCAACTTTCAAAAAATGTTTGTAATTATTTATACACATTATACACATTTATACTTATTTACTCCTTTATTAAATTATTTATCTTCTTTTTCCCTCAGGCTGGTCTCGAAGCACTAAAAGCGGCGGATACTTCCGGACAACTTTTAGTATTCCATACTAGTTTACCTTCGTTCAATGCGCCTGGAAAACTAATAAACAGGGAAGATAGAAAAGTACTTGGCACTGATAAGGAGAAACAGATTTTGAGTGAGTTTTTGATTAGTACTAAACTGTTTCCTATGCACCGCATATTGAGTGATAGAACTCAGCTGCGTTAAACAGCGGGAACCTTAACTCACTTCTGAACTCACAAGTGCTGGAAAGTTGGACAGCGCGTGGGGAACGGAGTGTCTTAATATTAGGTTTTATCTATTTACACACGCTGCTTAAATTCACACTGTATCTAGCTTATGGCAGACTATATGCTTGATACAGCTTGAAAGTAAAAAAAAATAAGTCAAAATTTCCATTTACATACACATATTCTACTAATTTCTCTCCAAATTTCCCAGTGCCACAAACAACAGCCTACAACGAGCTAGGGCAGTCGTGCTCGGCCGCGGGCGTGTGCGTGCAACTGTTCCTGTGCAACAACGCGTACGTCGATGCGGCCACGTTGGGCCAACTGCCGAGACTGACGGGCGGTGCTACTTATAAATATACTTATTTTACTGTGAGTACTCGGGTTATCAATGTGAAATTTATATATAGATAAAACAAGAGTTTTCTATAATGATAGTAATATAAAGACGTTACTGGGTAACCGACAAGCAATGTATAGTTGAAAGTAATAGACTTAGAAAGTGAAATTTAGCATGTGCGTAGATCAATCTTAGGTTTTTGGGGAACATTGAGTAAATATTCCTGTGGGAGAGGTAAAATAATTTAAAAAAAATCTTTTTTTAAATTATTTTACCTATCTTACCTTTTAAGTTATTTTTATTATTATAACCTCTATATTTTTCGCTCCGGACATATTCCGTTAAATAAATTTGGGTTTTTAATGAAGAAAGTTCGTTCTCCTAATTGTCCTGACTGTGGGATTGTAGAGGATGTCTACCATATTTTAACGGAATGTACCCGTAGCGAACCATTGCTTTCGCGAGTTGTAGATAGAACAATTGGAAGTTGTAATTTGTATCTTGCAAATCCTACTTCAGATTTAGCTAGATTGATAGACGAGATAGTTAAACTTAATGTAAGCAAACGTAAATAATATGCAAATGTTAACATAATTTTAAAATATATTTGAGTATTTGTAATACTAACCAGAGCAACATAGTCACCTCAGTGACTCAGCTCTTAAAATGATAATAAAAAAAAACCTCTATATTTCGCTGTGAATAACAAATTCGCTCGCCAGGCGGAGACGGACGGCGCGCGGCTGGCGTGGGACGTGCGCCGCGCCGTGTCGCGCCGCAGCGCGCACGACGCCGTCATGCGCGTGCGCACCTCCACGGGCGTGCGCGCCACCGACTTCTACGGACACTTCTTCATGTCCAACACCACCGACGTCGAGCTGGCGGCTATCGGTGAGTTGTGTTATTAAATTACGCTACTGAGGTATTATGTATTTATAAATAAGCTCTTCCAATTAATAATGGAAACACGAAATCAAATATATCAATCAATACTTAACCTTAACACGGTTCGTGGAAGACGAAGTATATTAAAACTATGTTTCCCATACCCTGCTATTTACGGGGTATGAATAGAGTGAAATTTTAAAAAATATGCTATTTACATTTAAAATTAGGTAACACTTTTTATTTATTTTACTCTCATTCCACAGACTCTGACAAAGCAATAGGCGTGGAAATAAAACACGACGATAAACTGACAGCAGAAGAAGGTGTATACATACAAGCGGCGCTCCTATACACGCACGTGAGCGGTCAACGACGCTTGCGAGTGTTGAACTTGGCACTGGCACTCGCACACCAGCTGGCAGATGTTTATAGATCCGCTGAACTGGATACTGCTGTTAATTTCTTGACCAAACAAGGTATGCGTAAACTCAAATAACATGACTTGGCTCAAACCATTCAAATCACCCCCAACTAAAACCACCTCCGTAGACGGTATAGCAAGTTCTGAAGTTCTGTAGATAGAACTACTGCCATTTATTGTCCTGCGCGTCGTTTAGTGGTGACGGCATAACCGTATTCAGTTTTTGACTCTCTCTTATTATAGCGGCGGATGTTGGTTCTTAAATGATACGACTTAAGGTTAACTTCACGCTTTATTCCTAGCAGAGTAGTCAGAGAGAACGGAGCGCCAAACCCTACGGTGACTGCCATTTGACCTCCATTTGTGGGGAAAGGAATAGGACAGATAGAAAGGGGGAAGAATAGGTAGAAAATAAGGATAGGACAAAGGGGCGGAGAGTTAAAGAAGGGTACTAGGCTACACTACTTTTTGTAACCTTCCCTTTAGAAACACGTATAGATAAAATAAAAATATGACAAAATGAGTGTGCTGTGCGCAGCGGTGTGGGCGCTGCGCGACGCGACGCCGCGGCAGGTGCGCGAGGGGCTGACGGGGCGCTGCGCGCGCTCGCTGGCCGCCTACCGCCGCCACTGCGCCTCGCCCTCCTCCGCCGGACAGCTCGTGCTGCCCGAGTCCATGAAGCTGCTGCCGCTCTACACCAGCTGCGTGCTGCGCTCCGACGCCGTCGCGGGAGGTACTACCGCCCCCTACTCCACCCACTCCACAACCCGGCACCCGCTAATCTCTAATGTTGCTGCTGCAGGTCCAGACATAACCTGCGACGACCGCTCCTGCGCAATGTACCGCGCGCTCACGGCCGATGTCAGTCTCTCCCTAGCGTACACGTACCCGCGACTACTCGCCTTACACACGCTGCCCGATACGCCACCAACGCGCTTACGGGCGTCATTAGATAAGATGACCGAACAGGGTGTTTATTTGTTAGGTAAGGCTCGAAGGACCAATTCTTTTAGTGTTTTTTTATTTGTCTTATTTTTAATTAAGTTCTTATGAAAAAATGTATTATCTTTAATTTATGATTTATAACAAACTACCTTTTTCACACGTTTCAGAAGTAATTTCGATTAGTACAATGGGATGCATCGGCACACCTAACATTATGAATAAAGTCTAAACAGACTATCCAATATAATATTTTTTATTCATACCAGTAATTCCTAAAAATAGCGCGTTCACTTAAATTTTTATTTACCAATATTTGATTATATACACTTTTTTACCTTCGCGCTGTAAAGGGAGTCTAGTAGATACATAGTAATATATTGAACATTGTGCAGAAAACGGTGTGCACATGTTGATCTGGGTGGGGTCCCAGGCGTGCCCCGAGTTCCTGACGGACGTGTTCGGCGTGACGTCCCCGCAGCACATCGACACGCACGTGTGCGAGCTGCCCGCGCGCGACGCGCCCGCCTCGCGCGCCGTGCGCGACCTCGTGCGCGCCGCGCGCCTGCTGCGCAAGAGCGCCATGCGGGTGAGTCATAACAATAGTCAATATTTCAGCTGTCTTATTTTTTTTTATAAAAGTAGTTTTAAATATTATGTATGTTAAAAGGGCTTTCCTTTATATGTTATGATGTTATGTCTTACTTTTATTTTTGACTTACATGTAAAATAGTATTTCTGTTTATGTATAAATCTGGTGATACAAAATTCAAGCTAAATGAACTATAATATGTAACATGTTTAACTTAAATCAAAAATCAAAACAACCATATTGAGGTAATTTCACGCCACTTTTTAATAACTTGGGTTTATTTTATTGGAGGGGGGATACCTTGCGGTTACAATTATCGCTTCTAATAGCACGCATAGCGTTATGTAGGTTAGTATATCAGGGGATAGCAGAGTATAGCATGGTATCTTTCCTTTAGCTTTCAATAGTGCTCCAGTTCGGCAAACAGGAAGTGGACTTCAAGAGGATGCTGGTGGAAGACAAGAGTATTGATGGGAAGGAATCATATGTGGAGAATCTGATGACTGTGCACAAGGCAGTCCAGAAGTTACTGTAGGTGTAGGTTCTTATCCAAGGGGTTTTGCTTTCGAAACATGGGTTAAATTTGCATTTTTAATGGGTATTGTTGGTGTATTTTTTGGCTTGAAATTATTTTCAGACATGTATAATATTTATAATATATTTTTATATGATTTATATAACATTTTTTACTTTACATCATTCTTATTTTATTTTATTTAGACACTATTTTTAAATAATTATAAGAATAAATTAAGTTGAATAAATATTTTATCTGGATATTGTTTGGTTTTCATCTGCATGCATCATTTATGGGCCATTGTGATAATATCACTTCGTTTTTGAAGTTTTTACTGGTTGGTGGGTGCAATAGGAAAAAACAACGATATGCTTTGGCTCATTTCTTGTTCATGGTCACTTTCATCATTTGTGCTTATATTTTGGGATGGTTATGAAGATTCATTAAGTATGTTTTATACAATTTAATCAATTTTAGCAAATATGCTAAGAGCTAACGCTAAGCTATGGTCGTGGATTCGATGCCCAACCTGAATAAATATATGTATATTTCATAACTACATATACTGTTTTATCTTTTGTTAATGATAAGACTTATTTTTGTGAATGAGACAGAGAATCAGAAGTAATAGAAACATTTTCATTATATAAAACAAAAACTATAGCAATCTCAAACGTGTATCTACACAACTGTACAAAATACCATTAAAATTGTTCCAGCTAACGGTAATGCGGCAACACGACAAATTAGAAACAGTTCTACGTCATTTCCTAGTAGAGGACCGCGGCGTCGACGGCAGCTCCTCCTACGTAGACTACCTGTGCCACATCCACAAGGAGATTAGAGCGTTGCTCTAGCATTTGTATGAGTATCCATATTAAAAATATAACGTGAAACGATTTATAGACTATGGTTTTTTAGTACTAGTGATAGCCAATGCCTTGTACTTTTTTCTACCGAGTGAATTGTTAAAGCCTTATTGAATTCTGGTTTAGATATGCCAAACTGTATCAGAAGAAAATATAAAGTAATAAAAATTATAGAATAGAGTCAGTCATAGTGATTGTTAATTGTAATTTTTTTCTTCGATTTTTTTTTAATAAAATATGGTGGATAATAGATTAAAAATAGAAATCGATTTGTAAATCAGAGTTATAGTTCATACAATAGGTTAACAAAAAATAATAATTGTAAAAATATTTACAAATTACTAGTAACTAATGACATCACACATTACAAACCCTATATTAGTTTTATACTTATGATGTTTGAACTACTTATATAACATTTTTATATTATTACATTATTTACGTTCCTTTATAATATTTGATTGTGTTGAAATTCAAAAGTTCATCCAAAATTTGAAAAGATATTGTGTTCTATCATACATATATTCATAATAGAATACAATACGTGATAATTGATTAGTTAAATATTAACCAGCTGACACACTACACTATTATTGGTGCAATAAGTTAGGTTACTATATATAGAGCGGTAAGTATGTTAATGTGCTACATACCCAAATTAATTTACTGTACGCTACTTTTAGCGCTCTACATAACGTGCACTAGAGGTGGTGTGGTGTAATCACCTTTTTATATTTTATTAAATATTACTAAGAAAAATGTTGTTACGAGTTAAAAGTGAGGAAACTTAAAAATATAGAGCATATAAGAAATCAACATTAAATCATTTAAAATCTCAAACAAAAGTTATTTACATTTAAATTAAAAAATGACTAAAACACAGCTTAACAATGCATGTCAAAATCTACGTTTTTTTTTTAATTAAATATTTATTATGTTTAAATAAATGCAAGTTTTTAAGAATTATCCTAAAAAGTAACAAAATTAGTTAATATATTGTAATAATACATATAGTATTGTAATTATGTTGTAATTGACAGTTAGTTATTGAAGTAGTTGTTAAAAAAAATTATGACTCAATATCGAAATATTTTTTTATAAAGATTAAAAGTAAGCTAATGGTTTTTAATTTAATTTCCTTTTCTAATAAATAAATGTAAACGCAATGGTACTATCGTAAATGCATTTTTTACCATCTTTTTAATATCTCTTATTTTCTGTTTCCTAATATAATTAACTTAAAAATTTAATAAAGTTAAAATTATTTTTTTTAGATAGTCCAAGTTTAATAATATGGTATGAGTCAGTAGACTGAGGCTCTTAGTCTATAAAGTCGTTTCACACTGACTTTGTTTTTTTTGTAATTCCGTTTAAATGGCAAAGGATGAGTATTGTTGGGGTCTTATAATTATTTTGTATCTGTTGAGATTCTTGTATAGGTGTTCTTAAATATACATGGAACGACCATTTACTTGTAATTTTCGTAATTATTAATTTAAGATTATTATAACATTTCTTTATTTTGAGTTATTGTTAATGTAAAATTATTTTGAATCTATATTTTTTTTTATTATATATTCTTATAATTATAAACATATATATAATGTTTTTTTTTGATAAAGAATAAATCAATAGGTAAATAGTTATATTATGGAAAATATTTTTAGTAACAAATTCAATTAAAATAATATATATCATGCAATACTAACTATTATTTTTTTTATAATTTAACATCATTGTTTTTTTTAATTCGAAATGAAACCAAAAAGAAAAAATTGAAAATGATAGTGTAATTAAAATGATTAAAAAGTAAAAAAATAATGATTTATAAATTGAATTAGTTCGATTGAACCTTTGTATTCAATTGTCAATTTAAATAACCGGTTTTAAAAATATATATATGAAAAGTCAAAGATCTTCCAAAGTATAATATTAACATCGAAACTGAATTGTAAATTACTACATATTATATTATATAAAAAGGAAATATCTATTAAATAGACTAATTTTGTCATAAAATGTTGGTATGAATATATTTATTAAAAATTATTTAAATAGTTGATCGATACAGAATTTGGCATTTTGAGTCGCGAAGCTAATAATTGCTGTAATATATTAAAATTTCATTTCCGTTAATGAAAAATGAAGAATCATATTTTTAATAAATCAAATCTGATATCTGATAAAAGAGACAGCATCGTATATGCCTAAAAAGTTATTACGAACTTAAAAGAATGTTAGTAAATTTTATTACTAACATAATATATTGCTAATATAACTTACTAAGGTTATTTATTATGTTTAAAAAAGCTTTGTATTCCAGATTCAGAATGAAATTAGCTTAACTCAAAAAAATATAATTTGTGGCAATTCACCATACTGTATAATAATAATAAACAGCATATATAACTGTAGCATTTTCTTATTTTTAATATTAAAAAAAATCTTATTAACCTATGTTGTTAAACTTTTCTTTTTTTTATTGGTAATTTTTATCCAAATTTTGAGTTAAGCAACTTGCATTCTAAGTTTGTGATATACAGTATATAAATATAAGACTTATTTTTGACATTTTCCACTGCAACATGGGATATTATGTAGAAATATATAGTTTGTTCATCTATAATGTATCTAATTAGTCTTAATTATTTAGTTATTTTACTACTGTATATTGTAAGAGTGTAAATAAATATTGGCATTATTATATTCTGTAGTTTCATTTTATTAAGATTAGATTAAGATTCTCTATTTCAAGACAATACGACGGTCTATATTTATCTCAATTGCTTTTTTTTAATAAAAGTAATTATAAACACAGCTCCATATCATGATATACAGAAGTAAATATAATAATTGTTATTTGCCGCAGTGCCACCGAGTGGCCGCAAATAGTATGGTTGTAGGTTCGATTTTTCACCCGGCCAACTGTCCTTTCTGCCAGAATATTTGTGGAAATAAAAATATGCTTCTTACTCTTGCGATTTCAACGTAGGTAGTTCTTAATGGACCCGCTTCGCTTGCGATGGAAACCGGGCTTTAAATTTGGTCAAATTTAAAGCCCGCGATTCTTATAATAATTCTTAAATCAAACACAAAAATCTATTTCATTATAAATTTATTCCGTTTATTACAAAATAAATATTTCCAAAAATATAAAAAAAAATTTTAATATTAGTGTAGTTAAGACATGTATCGGGAATTGCAATACATAAAGCATAAGGGCGGCCTAATATGGATTTTTAAGGCCTTGTTTGCTTTATTTATGGAACAAGACACCTCAAAAATATTTAAAAATATAATAAATAAACAATAACACACTTTAATTTAAAAAAATAATATGATTCAAAAGTTAAAAAAACTTTTTTAAAATTGGGTTTAATAAATGTTAACAGAGACGTTATATGTATTAAAAAAAATTATCTAATAAAGTAATTTATTCCAATAATTTTATTCCCTTCCACTTATCCTCGTATAATTTTTCTGAAATAAAAAGACACAAAATTAAAAAAAATACATTATAATTTTTAGAGCTGTCCAGTGTCCAGTAATTTCACATGTCTTTCCCGGAATTCATAAATACAATTAGTATTTATTTTAACCAATCAATTCGTTTTAGTTATATTTATGTACCAGATGTACTTAAAAACTGGAATTACATTTATATAGTAACAGTTTACAAAAATAAACAAAACGTTGTAAATAAACAGATTTTCTTCTCTTTTTTTTTAGCTTAACGCTGTATCCCGCATGGAGCAGGGTAGGCAGAGTGCCTAGTGTCAAAACACTCTCTCCACACTTTTTGCCGAATTTAGGAGGGTGATGGGACTTAACGTTCCATTTTGATTCCGTTCGTGGCCCCACAAAAGTATTGGAAATAGTAAGTTGGCCGGCGCTCCATCTAAATTAAAGACATTGAATTTTGAGTGGAAGAATACAACACCGTGATTCAAAAAGCAACATTAAATAATATAATTATAATATATTAATAAAGAAAGGTCTACCTGATTAGGATACATAACTTCAATGATAGGTCCGTTATACGTGCAGGGGTGGCACGCGTTGCACTTGCGCTTGCAACATGTCGCTACTCCAAGGAGGAGCATTAATATCAGTATTATATACTTTTTGTACGGCATGGTGATAGTTTACTGTGAAAACATATTTAAAACAACTGCAGTTTATTTTTATAATCATTCCTATATCCGCTTATTGGTCTATGAAGATGATTTTTTTTTTTAATTTCCGTATTTCAAAAGCAAAAACATTCTTTAATTTCGTCTGTTTAGAAACTTTTATTTTACAAAAAAGCTTAAGACATTATCAAGCTGAAAGTTAATCGCGCAAAAAACCGCATGCCATTTGGCCTGTTTTTTGTTATTTCTTTTAACTTCACTCTATATTTGTGTGTAAAGGGGTGGGCAGATGGACCCTAGTGTAAAAACACTCCGTGCTGATATTTTCCGGTAAAATTTTTAAAGCAGTGCGACTTAGGTTGCGAAATTCAATATCCTGCTTTGTTACCAGGAACGAGGAAATAAAAATAATAAAAATAGTCCTTGCCCCAACACACGCGGCGCTCCGTCGTACAACAACTTCTTATAATTTAACATTTCTTCAAATTTTCGTATATAAGTAAGTAATAAGTTACCTTCATTTCAATCTTCGCCCTAACTTTAGGTCCTCCAAAGTGATTGCAGGGGTAGCACCCGCCATCCCTACAGTGGCGCCTGTCGCGTTTGCATCCACGAGTTAGATCCAACATTGATACCACAATATGTATGAACACCAGGACAAATTCGTTCAAGTAATGCATTCTGCCTGAAAAAATAGCGGAGCGGATTTTTTAGCGGAGCTCAACGTCGCTCTTTACTCTTTACCAAAGTGAATAAAATAAAAATATCAAATATTTTATTTCTTTGAGTGGGAATAGAACTACTAAGGACACTATACTTTTATTATTTTTATGCATTTCCATCATGATCATTAAATTTGTATAATAAAATTAAATAATACTTTATGCCTATATGTAATTTAATTTCTATATATAGAACATTATCTTTAGCAATATATTGCTAAAGATAATGTTCTAAAAAATTCAAGACTTTAGAAATACTAAAAAATAAACGTGATTTTGAGTGGAGAGTCTGAAACCTCACCATATAGCACCAAGGTGAGGGGGAGTTAAAAAATGCTTTTAATTAATATATGGACGTTCTATCTTGTAATATTTTTTCTTTAACAAGATTATCTAATGCCCCAAAAGTCTAAAACAGAGTGATTCAACTCCGCTTTAAGCTCTGTTGAACTTATATATGTAGATGGTGTAATCGTGCCCTACATTTTATGAGGCAGTTTCCAAGAATCACTCACTGGCCAACAACACCGGAAGCACACGTTATGCCCATTTCGTGTTAGATGGACAGTGATATATTACATACATACGTATATTTTTTTCTCATACTGTATTGCACATACAGCGGCATAGACTGAGATACCCGTTACGCATTCTCCACCCAATTTCTAAAACTTCGCGTGTCGAGTTGACTGTCTGTTAACTGACAAAATTTTTAAAAATATTTTTTATGGGTCAGAGGCGAGTCGTAGCGCAGTACCACAAAGTGCGACTGTAAACCCACACTTTGTGCCACTGCGTTCGATTCGAGAGTTGTGGGTTCGATCCCCACTTGAGGAGATGAAATATTTATTTGAATGTATATTTCCATTTCTTCGCTCTGGTGTCCATAGAATTCGGCAGAAAGTGGGGAACGGTGTGTCTTAAAACTAGGTTCCCTCTGCCTACCCTGCAGTGTGCGGGATATAGCGTGAAGCTGATATTTTTTATGGGTACCCACCCGGTATACATTGACAAATACCCTCAATAATAGTCTTTCTCATATATCTTCAATGTACAGACAGCATGTGTTACAATATTTTTATATGTGTATATATAGATATTCTAATTTTACCTAATTATTTTTTCTCTGTACGGTCACACTTGGGCGAGCTTTCGTCGCAGGTGACGTACTTGTGGCTGGTGCAGCCGTAGCAAGTCTCCAGGTAGGAGAGCACTAGAGTCACTATCAATACTATAAGCTCTTGTACGACCGCCTTGTCCATAGCATTGGGGAATGAGGACTTGTGAATCTTAAAAGTAGTTTATATTTGTTATTTTGGTTTTTTTTATTTAAAATTAAGTAATTTTACCTTGGTTTTCCTAATGTCTGATGGTAATGTTAAGCAAATTATATTTTAAGCAAATTATTTCAATAGATAACGGCTTACGGAATATTTTAAAGCTCCGTGTGACAATTTAAAAGTAAAGAAAATTAAACTCTTATTTTAAATTTTTTTTAGCTTCTCGCTGTTTCCCGCAAATACCAGAAGTAGCCCAGTGTTAAGACATTCTGCTCCCTATTTCCGCCGAATTTTGGAAGCAGTGAGTGTTGAGTGACGAAATCAACGCCTTGATTTGCCTCAACATCAGAGACCTCGAAACACGAAAATACTAAATATTTATTTCTCTTATAAGAATCAAAACCATAACCTACTTTTATAGCTTCTGCCTCTGTGCTACGACTAGCCTCTATAACTAATATTATTAAAAATAATAATATTCACCTATTGTTTACAGGGCGGGCTATCAGGATTACAGGTGACTCTCCTCTCTCTTCTACAACCGGAGACTAACTCCAGGAAAATAAAGAAGAACGTCAGTAGAATAGCAAAATATTGTCTTTTCATCATACGTTGGTCGGAAACTGCTTGAATATACAACAAACGCGTGGTTTAAAGGAAATAACTAAAAGTTATGCACGACACATGACACAGAAGAGTACTAAGTGTCCTAGGTAACTCTGGTAGAGTAGATATCGAAACTAACATTATGCATGAATTTGAAGAAATTGAATTAGCCTTTGTCGATTAATGGACTATTTCAAAACAAAAATTTACTTTCAATTTGAAGCAGATTGAGATTAGCGCATCTAAACAAACTTTTTAGGGTTAATTACTATATTAAATATAGATATTTGTTATCTAAAAAGTTCATGAATCGAAGACACAAAATTGTAATTTGTGATTCCGATTCATCCAGAAAAGAGAGAAATGTGTATTATTTAGTTATTTCACTATGGCTGTAGGTTAGACTTCCAAGCAGGGAAATTTTCCCATTCATTTCCCAGACTCCCTCTGCTTATGATTGACTTGAAGCATTCTTAATTTCATATACATTTAGGTTAGGGAGATCCTCTGTTCTGTATCTAGTTACTTGAGCTCTGGGGACTTTTTATCTAGTTTGGAGTAGAGTGATAGAGCTTGCAACAAAAGTTTTCCAGTTCTCTACTAATCTCCTCCTTACGACCGATGTCGAGTTGCATCAGCGGAGTGAATTTAATTATTTATTTGTTACTTGTCTGTTGTTGTTTTTTAGAATGTTTGTTACTTGTTTGTTTGCTCTTAAGCATTAAGCTTTTGGATCTTTGTCCTGCGGTTTCTTAAAATACTTTTACACAATATTTAGTGTTGTTTAAACCAAGTAGCATACCCTAAACATACCCTAAACATGTTTGATAAACAATTTATTTGCACAATAGTCTGAATGATAAAAAATAAAAATACTTACTTATAATCACTGCATGTTTACCCAAAATTGCAATGTTCCTTAAAATTAATTCCTTCACTTGTGGAATTTTGAAGTAGTTTGAAAGTATCTGTAAAAGAGAAATAATGTGTTGAGTCTTGCCACCAATAATATCGGTGAAATGATTAATTTCTAAAAATGTAAAGCAATCGGTAAAAAGGAAAAAAAGAGACTAAATAAAAGGTGGAGTTGGACCCAAAACAATTTTTCTCGATGACGCAAAACAATTAGGTAAAATAAAAGTAATATTTTCTTTTAAGTTTATTTCGGTTTAATCATTGTAATAAAACATGGATTAGTGGCAAACATTTGCTGCCATAAAATTGTCATGTTATATAACACTTTTGATAGATTTTTTTTTAGATCTTCTTTTTCTAATTCTTCATTGATTGAAAAAAATCCTCCTGTAATCTTTTCAATTCATAGTAATTAGTTTCTGTAAGGTCCTCTCCTACAGGGTGCTCTACCAGAACATGGTATGGATTTTTTACAGCAGGCATTTCCAAATGTGAACAATGCTGATAAGACTATTAATACTGCGTAGACAAAAGTCCAATTTATTTTGGCCATGTTGAATCTGAAATAAAATGTTGTGTTAAAATAAAATATAGTACAACATAGTCAATATCACAATTATTAGCATAAATATTAAGAATTTTTAATTAGTTACAGATTATACAAAAAATAAATCTTACCTGAAGTCTACTTCTTGCACGGCGCAGGAGACCTACACGCAATATATACTTTTCTAGTGCAGCCGTCAACACTGAACATCAGGGAGAGTATCATGAGGATAAAACAGAGGGCTCTGATTAAGCCCATGGTCTTTTAGCGACCATGGCAGTCATCTGTGGACAAGTCTACTTTTTGTATCGTAGAAATCCAACCTCTCACAGTAATGTTTTTAAAATATATCTGTCATTTTATTTTACCTCTTAAGACATAATATCACGTATGACTTCCTAATATAAGGTCCGATTAACTAATTATACAGAAATATGGGAATAAAAAAAAATAACACAGAACACCAAAACTTGGCCATGAATACAGATAAACACTTTGGATGCCATTAAAATATAAAAATAAAATTTTCTATGTATTAGTGTATTTATAAATAAATGAAATAGTGTACAGCGTAATATTGATTCCCGTAAAATATTGTTTTGGGTCACGACAGGTTATTTAAAATCTTTAGAAACAGTGCTGTCTAACCTTAGGTTGTACAAAAGCAACGTTTTAAAAAAAGGCAATACTAAGTAGAAGATCCTCTTATTTACAGGTTGTTTATATCACCACTAAAGGCATAGAGCGATTGGTAGGGGATACTAACGTCACATTACACCTTATTAACCTAGTGAAATAACTACAATAGGATTTGCTCAAGACATTCCGTTCGCATAATTTTCGAGTCTGTGTTGAGTTGCTGTACTCAGGGCTGCCCTTTTAGCAGAGCGGGAAAATGAAAATAATTCTCTCCCTAGTGGCTTCTAAAATTTAACGATATAAAAATTATCGAAATGTTTTATGATATCTGTGGAACTAGGAAAACTAGGTATCTAATATAGTATTAAAAGATTATAAAGGAAAAAATTGTAGATGATATGTGAAATAGAGGTAAATTATCGTAAATATTACTTACCTGTATTTTTTTTGAATTTTCTTTGTTTGACAGAAATTTTGAGTGATAAATTTGATATGTCAAAAGGAACGTCTAGAAGTTTGAAAGTAGTTGTCAAATATTAGAATTTTATCAGGATACTAATGAGGTTCTTTTCTATTAATCCATCGTTTATACATAGGCCAGTCGTGGCCTAGGGGCACAAAGTCTGACTGTTAGACCGACTGGTTGTGGGTTCGATCCCTATTAACTTATATTTCCATTTCTTCGTTCTGATGTCGAGGCGAAGAGCTGCGATTCTGCCACTCAACACGAAATGCCTCCAGAAATCGGTAGAAAGTGGGGAATGGAGTGTCTTAACACTAGGTTTCCTCTGCCTACATATTGATGTAGGTGTGGGGGGATACAGCGAGATTTTTTTTATACATATGACTGAGCGTAGGAATAGGGGGATCAAAATTTACTACGAAATTTTACCAAAAAAAAAAAAAAAATGATTTTCAAGAGCTTTTTTTTTTCGTATACCAGCCAGTCGCATCCCAGATGCGCAAGTGTGGGACTGTAAATTCTCATTCTGGTAACGAATCGCGGCGCTCCACACGCAATGCCCCAATAATGCGGCGGATAGTAGGTAATGGAAGTGTCCTAATGAAGAACGGAGTATCTTAATACTAGGTTCCCTATGCCTACCCTGCTGTGTACGAGATACAGAGTGAAGCTACAAAAAAACCACAAAAAATCAATTAACTATATATTTATTACACACACTTTACGACCGAAGTCCGAAAGTAACCAATGAACGGAGTTAACGTTTCGTTACAACCCAATTGCAGCGCGTTAAGCCGTAAGGTTTACGAGGTATGGGAGTGAGGACGCGTCTATTTCGGACGTGGCGTTGTTGTGACGATTGATTTAGTTAATAGTGAGGTTTGTATTTGCTACTATTTGGTAGTTCATTGTTTTGTTGCTCATCTGGCGGAAATGGAGGTGATGGCATCAGATTGATGTGGGCTGCCCATGCACTGCATTATTGGCGTTCTATAAAGAAAAAAATATTTTTGGGATTACATAGAATAAGAGTGCATATTACAGGTATTATGCTATATAACATTTTAGAAATAGATTTTCTTTTTCAGCTTCACGCTCATAGTTGGGTAGGGAAAGTGAACCTGGGAACCTTTTACTTTTATTTATATCCTTTGTTTTAGTATACCTCTGTCCGCCTGGTAAATAACTAAGAGTTCTGCGTTGAGTCTAACATAGAAACGATTAACGTGTAGCCTTCCTCAATGAACTAACTATCTATATAACACAAAAATATTTTTTTAAACGAACCAATACTTCCTAAAGTCAGCGCGTTCAGCCATAAAAAGCTAACCAGTCCATAATATTTGTATCTATATTTGGTGTTATAACATAAACGTAAGTAACATCACTAGAACATTGTTATTTTATGATGCCTTCACAATACGGCATTGCGTGTTTATGAACGACAGAGTTAGTTAACGGTTCTGGAAATGTAATAAAAAATTGATTCAGAATAAATTCGGCAAGAGGTTGGAAATTAAAAACAGAACATTAATTTTAATTAAGTGAGTTCAGGTCAGACGTGGCGCAGTGGCACGAAGTGTTAGTGCAAAACCAAAACTGGTTGTGGGTTCGATCCCCACTCGAAGAGATGAATTTTTACTTAAATTTATATTTCCATTTCTTCGCTCTGGTTTCGAGGCAAAGCGCGGCGTTGAGTTCAGCCACTCACCACGCAATGCCTACAGAATTCGGCAGAAAGTGGGGAACAGAGTGTCTTAACACTAGGTTCCCTCTGCCTACCCTGCTGTGTGCGGGATACAGCGTGAAGCTGATAAAAAAAATAATTAAGAAAAAAAAAATTATAAACAATATTTACAGTTACATTCACATAAAAAGTTACTTCGAAGCATTGTTATGTGAATCTAAATCAAATAAAATAAAATAATTATAGTCAATATTTAAGATCAAAAATATTGCGTGAAGTCTTCAATATTTCTAATAAAAGAAACCGGTCAAGTGCGAGTCGGACTCGCTTACCGAGGTTTCTATACCGATTTCAGGAATGTAGGTCAACGGGGAGTATCTACAGCTTTTAAAAGTTGATAAACTTAAATTTGCGAGAGTATGCAATCATTTTCTATGAAATGAACTACAGTTATTAAGTTTACATCTGAAATAGTTTTTCATCCGAAAATATTAATATTTCCTTTATTTATAGGCCTTGATTATATTGTGAATTTTATACAAAATTGTGTCTTTTGATTGCGTTGACTAGTTGATATTTGTGCTTCAGGGACGCTTTTAATTAATTTAATATTAATTTCAACTCGATATCGTAACGCGATCTTGAGATAAATGGTCTTGACCGACGGACAGGTGGCCAATAGAGTGAAATATTTTTTTTATTCTTCCCGGGGTACTGAACCAAAAAAAAATGTATCGAAGTTTTGGACTAAAAATGTGTACGGTACAACTCGCCACTCAGTCAGTAATATCTCGAATGTAGGCGGTAACTGTTAGTGTCTTGACACTGTGGTCTCTCTGTCTAATCTGCTATGTGCGGGATAAAATGTGGAGTTTAAAATAACATTAGTCCATCATTTATACAGGAATATCCATAATACCTATTACCCACATTATATTTATTTAATACATCATAAACAGAGAGGCGTGAACTCAAATTTTGTTCAATGTCAAATGATTTTTATATTTTTAAATAAATAAATATATATTTCATTTAAAATGTATGCTCCGGAAATGTACAGTAGAGGAAATGGCGATCATAATAAAAAAATATTAACATGTCTCACAAGTGAGTAGTGTCGGTAAATATTATTTTTATTAGCAGGGTAGGCATAGGAGTGAGGAGAATTAACAAGAAATGAGCTAATTTTCGAAATATTGCGTGTTGAATGGCGGTACTCAACGCCGCGCCCTGTCTCTTGTTACCAAAGCGACAAAATAGAGAGAATTAGTTTTCTCGAATACATATCGAACACACAACCGTCTATTTTACGCTTCTGTATGTGGGACGCAGTGTAATGTAAAAAAAGAAACATAAATCTATAAGTAGTAACCATCTCTATATTCTTGGTGAGAGAGAAAACGTATAAAGCACGATGACATTAGTAACGACGCGATGACAAGTCGACTCAATGCCAAAGATCACAAAAATGACTGCGAAATTGATTTCTTTTTTTCTTTAAAAATATTTTTCTTAATTTATTAGTTTGTGGGAAAATTACATTTTTTATTATAAATAGATATTATGTTAGATGGACGTTTAAAATATTTGAATGTTTTTTGTACAATATTTCTAATGTAATCTCCGCATGTGTACATCACGCCTCGCCCGCATGTAGCAAGTGTACATGGATAACATATTAAAACTCCGCACTTCTCTTCACAAACTCTTCACGTACCATTCTCTTTACAGATATTGTATATTAGGTTCCGGAACATAACGCTGTGTTTTATCTAGCTAGGTAAGAAAAGTCAAAATAATTTAAATAGAAACATTAGCAGGAATCGCAAACGATATTAAATTTGTAATATTTTATGAAATTAGAAAAATATCGAAATTTTGTAAAAATATTCTAATGTACAGAACATTCAACTTGTATGTATTGTAAAAACAGTCATATTGCGCGCGGCGTTTAGCTCTGCCGCAGTGTTCTACTGAGCATGTAATCTTCTTCAGTCTTGACAATAGGTTTCTTGCATAAATATTTCGTAAGGATTAAATATAAATAATACTGGCAACTTATATGCGACTTCGCCATTTGAAAGTGACTTTTATATTATAGCTAAATTATACAAAAGCTATTCTGATGTATAAGCTATATTACTAGAAAGTTTAATCTAAAGTAAAAAAAACTTTAAAGTGGTTTTTGCGTAAAAGTGGAATAAACATTCACATTAATAATATTAGTAGGATAAAAGGATATTATAGCGTATTATAAAATTAAAACGTGCAAAATAATTTTTTCCATCAATCTACATTCGAAACGTCTGTATGGAACGCGACGAATGATTTATGGCTCTATAAAAATATTTTTTTCTATAAATACTTAGTCTCTACATACATGAGTGCATGAGCTTTTGGAATTTTGGAGGCGTTGCGTGTTGAACGGCGTTGAGTTCCGTCACTCAACACGCAATGTCTACAAAATTCGGCGGAAAATGGGGATCGGAAGTGTCTTAACATAATTTTTATTTAATGATGTTTTTATTCAAGAGTATGCAAGTTACATAAATAAAATAAAATCAATCAGCTTCACGCTGATACATCCCGCACACAGCAGGGTAGGCAGAGGGAACCTAGTGCTAAGATACTCTGCTCCCCACTTTCTGCCGAATTCTGAAGGCATTGCGTGTTGAGTGGCAGAACTTAACGCCGTACTTTTGCCTCGACACCAGAGCGAAGAAATGAAAATATAAATTTAAGTAAATATTTCATCTCCTCGAGTGGGGATCGAACCCACAACCAGTCAGTTTTACACACTTCGTGCCGCTGCGCCACGACTGGCCTCAAGTTACATTACGTGTTGCTATAATTACATTTTAAGTGGTCATTTTCCTTATTTTCTGGTGTAATATCAAAAATATTGTCTAGGCTATATATTTTTTTATAAGCAGTATAGAAAATACCGCTTATTGCTCGATATAAATTTATCTCATGAGTACGTAGATAGTACATACATCTATTCTCCAGCATCCCTCGACCATCTGGCTCAAACGCGTCGCGTGCGCGTGCGCCGCCACGCGTCTCTTTATTTATATCGACCGACCAACGATACACATATCTCTAAATCATTATAAATAACCGTATAAGTCTATAAATATAGCCAGTTCAAAAACCTTAAAAAGTAAATGTGACCAAAAGCATTGGAATGCCGGGAGGTGACACGCTGAAGGAATATTTTTGGCGTTTTCTCCTAAGTGATGATTCAGATGAAAAGTGTTTTTAAAAATATTTTTCAGTTGAATTACGCTCAGTTCGCTTAATTTGTGAATAGAAAGTGGTGTGTTGTATTTTGTTTCGTTGGAAATTATTTGTTAAAACGGTAAGTTTCTCTATCTTTACGTGTGATACATAAATATTATTTATTTTATACAAGACCACGGGGGCTCAGGCAGAAACAAGTTGTATATTATCACATAAGAAAATTTACTCATAGTCATATTTAGAAGAGGCTATAATCCTGTAATTAATTAATTTAATGTACACGTGGTACCAACATAAATAAATTTATTTTTAAGGTTCTCTTTAAGGAAAAGGAACTCTTATAAAATCATATTGTTGTCCGACCGTAAAAATTTGGTATTAAAGTTACGCTAGTTCAAGTGAAGTATCAGATAAAAAGGCACTCGCTAAGCTAACCTTTAATTTCAGAAAAGCTCGAGACAAATTGGAAAATTTATAGGATAGGCTAAGAGACAATTTATGTAATAACATTATAACATATAACATAAATATAAAATACATATTTTGCCCAAAATCAGATTTGATCCTTTACCTAAACCCCGCGGTCACTGTGACATTTTGGCAATAATTCGTATTGATATTAAATAATTTTAATGTACGAGTACTTATTTTTTTTTAACTTCAATCTGTATCCCTCATGTTGCATGTATGGGCAGGTAGCCCCTCTAGTGTTAAGTCATTTCGTCAGCCAGTTTTCAAGACATTGCATGCATGTTAAGTGATGGAACTTATCGCCGCGCTCTGTCTTGTTACCAAAGCAAAGTAATGAAAATAATTCATTATCTCGAGTGAAAAGAGCCTGAAAGGTAAATAAAGCCTTTGAACAGATTTGTTCGAATTAACGTTGCTTTTTTTTAATTTTTGTTAGTAAAATTTCTTGAGTGGGAACAAGACTATCCTGGGATGGGCACGTATCACCCAGCACACTTCTTCTTATTTTCATGCACCAAACGATATCATACAATAATATTTTTGAAAAAAATCCAATCAACAACTGTCGAGATCGTGAAATATGTCGACACTTTACGGCCGCAACTTCCGACAGTTTAATGGTTAAAATATTGATCTTTGTAGAGATATAAACAATTGCGCTGAATTTATTTGTTATTTATGTTATAACATATTTATAGGGGTGTGAAGAACGGAGTGCCTTAACACTACGGTTCTCATTGTCTACTCTGCGAGACAAAACGTTAAGCTAAAAAAATATAGCAAATTTCGATTTTCCACAAAACATCCGTCAAAACCGTTAAAAAAATAAAATAAATGATTTAAATAACAATCTTATACGCAGCTGCGTGCAGATGTTTCTGGTAATAAATTATTAACGCTCATTATTTTTATTATAAAAACATTTCATTTGAATGTTTATCTAAGATTTCGATGTGATTAATGTGTAAATCATATCTCGATAACAAAAAGTATTGCTTTTTTTATATTTTCGCATATTTTTACATGCAGGCAATATAGGTTAAGTATTTAAAACCTTAAATAACAATGAACTGACCGGGAGTAGGTTTAGAGTTAATAGGTACGCGTTAGACGTAAGAGCGAGATACTTTAACAATGGAATCTTTCTAGACTTTGCTAAAAGAAACCTATCCTGTTCTAAAAATATTATGGAATTTGGTGTCCATAAAGGGACACTAACCATGAAAATTCAATCATTCACTCACAACTCTAAGCACCATTTAAATCTATGGAACGCGTATTTTCTTCCCTACTCAATACGCAAAGTTTGGAGAAACTTGGCGGCTCATGGGATACATGGTACTCTAGTAATATAATTTTTATGTATGAGATACAACGAGAACTTCGATTTTTTTTATAAAAAAAATAATATGAATAAAGTTTGTTTTTATAAACACCTTCTTTCTACATATATATTTAAATGTATTCAAATATAAAGCAGCGACACAGCGCCACGGCACTCTACATTCTACAATTTGAATTGTGATAAAATGAACTAAATTTGCAAATAATTTTATTAAATATACATTTTTCACCATGTATCCCCGCATATAGCAACGTAGTCAGAAGAACCTAGTGTTAAGACAAGTCATATTTCTGCAAAAAATTCGAAACATTACGTCCTGAAATTACTGCCACGCACTGTTTTCTTAACTCATTCCCCTAAGAGGGAATCAAACTCACAACCTCGTTTACAGTCTGCTGAACCACTGCATCAAGACGGCGGTGAACAAATGGAGTATTGTACTTACGTGATATTATCTCAACTAACTACTAGTTGAGCTTTCATTACTTTTGAGGTTTGAATCTATAATATTTGACTCTTTTGACTCACAGTAGGGAAAAGTCTGACTTAGACGACGGTGGCAGTATACCCGTGACCACGGACTACTGCAAAGTGTTCGAAACGTCGGGTTTCCAAAAATGTAAAAA
>JALPMF010000156.1:57500-60675 GCA_030704555.1 Heliconius charithonia | reverse complement strand
TTTTAGTGAGGTCTTCGGACCGACACGCGGTGGCTTCACGGCCGTCGGCGTTGCTGGGAAGTTGACCAAACTTGATCATTTAGAGGAAGTAAAAGTCGTAACAAGGTTTCCGTAGGGAACCTGCGGAAGGATCATTAACGTGTTTGTGTGTTGTCGTGTTTCTCGTCCTCACCGGCGCCGAAATGGCATTCATGAACATAACAAAGATTGATGATTTTTTTAAAAGAGATAAAAAAAAGAAGGCGGACGTGAGCGAAAGCCGCGCGGTGCGCACATACACTTTCGACGAAAAGACAATGCAACGCGCGAGCACAACCCGACGGTGCATCGCGTCGCTACACAGAGCGAAAAGGTATTGTCGCCGGCGCGCGTGCGCAGCAAACTACTCAGTGCGCGTGTTGGGGTGTGTGTACTCGGCGAGTCCCGTGTGGTGAACGCGATCGACGCAGACCGGTGAGAATCCGCGCCGCGAGTCGATCGCAGCCGCTTACAGGGCGATCGCCCGCTACGAAGTGACCCACCATCGGTGAGGAACACCTTTCGCTAGTCTGCGACGAGATGATGTCGTGTGCCGTCGTCGTCGAAAGTGCGCGCGCACGGTCGTTCTCCGCTGAACACTAATAATGCGGTCGGACCAGGAGGGACGTCGTGTGGCAGTCGAGAGCTCTACGTCGCACTACGCGCGTATTGCGAACGGCACGCACCGACAGATCTCCAAGTCTGTAGTGTCTGTGATCGCGCCGACAGCAACCATCCGAGCACGACGCCCGTTGCGTTTGGATGGGTGCGGCGCGGTGCCGATCATCAGAATATCACAAACAAACAAACTGAAAAAAAAAAAAACCAAAAAAACCTTCAATCTCTACGCGCGTCGTTTCCAACGATTCTACGTGTACGGTGATTGTGGTTGGTGTATTTTTTTTTTTGTCGATCTGTTCGACAATTTTCGTGACACGTTTCAAACAAAACCAAAAATAAATGTGTTTTTTATTTTTGGTGTTGGTCTTTATTGATCGCGCTATAAATGAAAACGCAAACCACTACCCTGGACGGTGGATCACTTGGCTCGCGGGTCGATGAAGAACGCAGTTAACTGCGCGTCATAGTGTGAACTTGCAGGACACATTTGAACATCGACATTTCGAACGCACATATGCGGTCCGTGGGGTTTACATCCAGGACCACTCCTGTCTGAGGGCCGGCTGCATAAAAACAATTGCCACACTGTACGCCGAAAGCGCGCGCGCGCGCCATCACTGCGCCGCGCCGTTGCCGCGCCGTACAAAATGGCGGTTCCCGTCGAGTGCGAGCGCCACAGCTCGCTATCGCGGTCCGCTCAAAATATTGTAGACCAAACAATGTCGGTGGTGTGGCCTACCGGTGGTGGTTGGTGCGATGCGCGTTATCAACGAGCGAAACTGGAGACAGTGCTGCTCGGTAGAGAGAGCGCGCGAGCGCCGCCGCCTCCTTGGCGCGCACCGCTCGCTTCGCAACACACTTGTGCGAACGGTAAATTGCGCAGTCTCGCCGCCGCTAGCGCCGTGTGGGTGGGGACGCGCGTTCCGACGGAGGAGGCGCGACCCGTTCTCTCCTGTACCCTTCGAGATAACAATCAGAAGGGTCCACGGGATGTTGAACTCGATCCGCGCCGATACCGGTGTGCGCGCACACGGATGTCTATGCTCTAGACGTCTTTTGCGTTCACGCTCCGCGTGAACTCGCGCAATGCGCGCGAGTACAAAAGAGTGAGTTAGCGTACGCTCAGTAGGCGGACTCGACGTCCGAAGTGCGCGTCGGCGCCGACGCTCGCAGGGGGGGCGGACGTGCGAGATGTGCAGCGACTCGCGTCGCTGTACTCGAACGCGTCCAAAGCTCCGCGAGATCGGCGCCTTCGCGCTGACGGATATCGCGTCTGGCCTCGTTTTTTTATCGTTGGCCTCAGATCAGGGAGGATCACCCGCCGAATTTAAGCATATTAGTAAGCGGAGGAAAAGAAACTAACCAGGATTTCCTTAGTAGCGGCGAGCGAACAGGAAATAGCCCAGCACTGAATCCCGCGGTTGTAACGATCGCGGGAGATGTGGTGTTCGGGAGGTCCCGCTTTCTCGTCGTCGCCACTCCTGTCCAAGTTCGTCTTGAACGGGGCCGTTTTCCCGTTAGAGGGTGCCAGGCCCGTAGCGACGGAGCGAGACGGCGAGAGGGACTCTCCTCAGAGTCGGGTTGCTTGAGAGTGCAGCCCTAAGTGGGTGGTAAACTCCATCTAAGGCTAAATATTACCGCGAGACCGATAGCGAACAAGTACCGTGAGGGAAAGTTGAAAAGAACTTTGAAGAGAGAGTTCAAGAGTACGTGAAACCGTTCAGGGGTAAACCTGCGAAACTCGAATGAACGAACGGAGAGATTCACCGTCATTCGGCGGCGTACGGGCGCGCGCCTCGATGTGGCGCACCGTCACTCGCGTGGCGTTCTAGCGTTGCACGGGTCGCGTCCGTCGACGTCCGCCGACGGCGTGCACTTCTCTCTCAGTAATACATCGCGACCCGTTCGACGTCGGCCTAAGCGCCGTCCGGGAGCCCTGCGGTATCGTCTAAACAGCGATGCCGCAGGACCGTGACGGACCGCCGGCCGGCTATCGGACGGTATTTACGACAAATACGATTCGCGCACGCGCCTCGCGCGCGTCCGGCCCGACGCAAGCTCTAATGTCGTCTTCCGACGTCCTGCCCGAGTGCGGACGTTGGAGCGGCGTTGCTGTAGTCGCTGCCGTGCTGTCTCGGACCGTGCGCGTATCAGTCTGCGATGATTCATTTTCGGGCACTCGCAGGACCCGTCTTGAAACACGGACCAAGGAGTCTAGCATGTGTGCGAGTCATTGAGTTTATATCGAAAATAATTCACAAAACTGAAAGGCGCAACGAAAGTGAAGGCGTGCGCTCGTCGCGCGCTCAGGGAGGATGGAGCGTCGGTCTCGATCGATCTCCCGCACTCCCGAGGCGTCTCGTTTCCAATCTGTGAATGCAGGCGCGCTCTGAGCACAGATGCTGGGACCCGAAAGATGGTGAACTATGCCTGGTCAGGTCGAAGTCAGGGGAAACCCTGATGGAGGACCGTAGCGATTCTGACGTGCAAATCGATCGTCGGAACTGGGTATAGGGGCGAAAGACTAATCGAACCA
>JALPMF010000156.1:47500-52500 GCA_030704555.1 Heliconius charithonia | reverse complement strand
TGTCTCAAAGATTAAGCCATGCATGTCTCAGTGCAAGCCGTATTAAGGCGATACCGCGAATGGCTCAATATATCAGTTTTGGTTCCTTAGATCTTACTCAGTTACTTGGATAACTGTGGTAATTCTAGAGCTAATACATGCAATCAGAACTCTGACCAGTGATGGGATGAGTGCTTTTATTAGATCAAAACCAATCGACGGAGGGCTTCGCGTCCGAAGTCGTTAATTTTGATGAATCTGGATAACTTTTGCCGATCGCATGGTCAAGTACCGGCGACGCATCTTTCAAATGTCTGCCTTATCAACTTTCGATGGTAGTTTCTGCGACTACCATGGTTGTCACGGGTAACGGGGAATCAGGGTTCGATTCCGGAGAGGGAGCCTGAGAAACGGCTACCACATCCAAGGAAGGCAGCAGGCGCGCAAATTACCCACTCCCGGCACGGGGAGGTAGTGACGAAAAATAACGATACGGGACTCTTTCGAGGCCTCGTAATCGGAATGAGTACACTTTAAATATTTTAACGAGGAACAATTGGAGGGCAAGTCTGGTGCCAGCAGCCGCGGTAATTCCAGCTCCAATAGCGTATACTAAAATTGTTGCGGTTAAAAAGCTCGTAGTTGCATTTGTGCGCCGCGCTGTCGGTGCACCGCATCCGCGGTGATACTGACACGTCTGCGGAGCATATCGTCGGTGAGCCGGCGGTAAAACGCCGGTTCAATATCAAAATCCTATCGCGGTTCTCTTCGGTGAGTGTCGAGATGGGCCGACAATTTTACTTTGAACAAATTAGAGTGCTCAAAGCGGGCTCAAAATGCCGCTTGAATATTTCGTGCATGGAATAATAGAATATGATCTCGGTTCTATTTTGTTGGTTTTCAGAACTCCGAGGTAATGATTAATAGGGATAACTGGGGGCATTCGTATTGCGACGTTAGAGGTGAAATTCTTGGATCGTCGCAAGACGAACATCAGCGAAAGCATTTGCCAAAGGTGTTTTCATCAATCAAGAACGAAAGTTAGAGGTTCGAAGGCGATTAGATACCGCCCTAGTTCTAACCGTAAATATGTCGTCTAGCGATCCGCCGACGTTAATACAATGGCTCGGCGGGCAGCTTCCGGGAAACCAAAGATTTTGGACTCCGGGGGGAGTATGGTTGCAAAGCTGAAACTTAAAGGAATTGACGGAAGGGCACCACCAGGAGTGGAGCCTGCGGCTTAATTTGACTCAACACGGGAAATCTCACCAGGGCCCGGACACCGGAAGGATTGACAGATTAACAGCTCTTTCTTGATTCGGGTGGGTGGTGGTGCATGGCCGTTCTTAGTTGGTGGAGCGATTTGGTCTGGTTAATTCCGGTAACGAACGAGACTCTAGCCTGCTAAATAGGCGTCGTCATTTAGGTGTGCGCGATTTCGGTCGCGCAACTCACTGGCGACGTATTAAAATTCTTCTTAGAGGGACCGGCGTCTTCGAGCCGCACGAGATTGAGCAATAACAGGTCTGTGATGCCCTTAGATGTCCTGGGCCGCACGCGCGCTACACTGAAGGAATCAGCATGTTCTCCCTGGCCTAGAGGCCCGGGCAACCCGTTTGAAACTCCTTCGTGCTGGGGATTGGGGTTTGCAATTATCCCCCATAAACGAGGAATTCCTAGTAAGCGCGAGTCATAAGCTCGCGTTGATTACGTCCCTGCCCTTTGTACACACCGCCCGTCGCTACTACCGATTGAATGATTTAGTGAGGTCTTCGGACCGACACGCGGTGGCTTCACGGCCGTCGGCGTTGCTGGGAAGTTGACCAAACTTGATCATTTAGAGGAAGTAAAAGTCGTAACAAGGTTTCCGTAGGGGAACCTGCGGAAGGATCATTAACGTGTTTGTGTGTTGTCGTGTTTCTCGTCCTCACCGGCGCCGAAATGCATCATAACATAACAAAGATATGATTTTTTTTAAAAAGAGATAAAAAAAAGAGGCGGCGTGAGCGAAAGCGCGCGCGCGCACATACATTTCGACGAAAAGACAATGCAACGCGCGAGCACACGACGGTGCATCGCGTCGCTACACAGAGCGAAAGGTTGTCGCCGGCGCGTGCGCAGCAAAACTTACTGTGCGCGTGTTGGGTGTGTGTACTCGGCGAGTCCCGTGTGGAACGCGATCGACGCAGACCGGTGAGAATCCGCGCCGCGAGTCGATCGCACCGCTTACGGGATCGCCGCTACGAGTGACCCACCATCGGTGAGGAACACCTTTCGCTAGTCTGCGACGAGATGATGTCGTGTGCCGTCGTCGTCGAAAGTGCGCGCGCACGGTCGTTCTCCGCTGAACACTAATAATGCGGTCGGACCAGGAGGGACGTCGTGTGGCAGTCGAGAGCTCTACGTCGCACTACGCGCGTATTGCGAACGGCACGCACCGACAGATCTCCAAGTCTGTAGTGTCTGTGATCGCGCCGACAGCAACCATCCGAGCACGACGCCCGTTGCGTTTGGATGGGTGCGGCGCGGTGCCGATCATCAGAATATCACAAACAAACAAACTGAAAAAAAAAAAAAAACCCAAAAAAACCTTCAATCTCTACGCGCGTCGTTTCCAACGATTCTACGTGTACGGTGATTGTGGTTGGTGTATTTTTTTTTTTTGTCGATCTGTTCGACAATTTTCGTGACACGTTTCAAACAAAACCAAAAATTAAATGTGTTTTTTATTTTTGGTGTTGGTCTTTATTGATCGCGCTATAAATGAAAACGCAAACCACTACCCTGGACGGTGGATCACTTGGCTCGCGGGTCGATGAAGAACGCAGTTAACTGCGCGTCATAGTGTGAACTGCAGGACACATTTGAACATCGACATTTCGAACGCACATTGCGGTCCGTGGGGTTACATCCAGGACCACTCCTGTCTGAGGGCCGGCTGCATAAAAACAATTGCCACACTGTACGCCGAAAGCGCGCGCGCGCGCATCACTGCGCCGCGCCGTTGCCGCGCGTACAAATGGCGGTTCCGTCGAGTGCGAGCGCCACAGCTCGCTATCGCGGTCCGCTCAAATATGTGACCAAACAATGTCGGTGGTGTGGCCTACGGTGGTGGTTGGTGCGAGCGCGTTATCAACGAGCGAAACTGGAGACAGTGCTGCTCGGAGAGAGAGCGCGCGAGCGCCGCCGCCTCCTTGGCCGCGCACCGTCGCTTCGCAACACACTTGTGCGAACGGTAATGCGCAGTCTCGCCGCCGCTAGCCCGGTGGGTGGGACGCGCGTTCCGACGGAGGAGGCGCGACCCGTTCTCTCCTGTACCCTTCGAGATAACAATCAGAGGGTCCACGGGATGTTGAACTCGATCCGCGCCGATACCGGTGTGCGCGCACACGGATGTCTATGCTCTAGACGTCTTTTGCGTTCACGCTCGCGTGAACTCGCGCAATGCGCGCGAGTACAAAAGAGTGAGTTAGCGTACGCTCAGTAGGCGGACTCGACGTCCGAAGTGCGCGTCGGCGCCGACGCTCGCAGGGGGGGCGGACGTGCGAGATGTGCAGCGACTCGCGTCGCTGTACTCGAACGCGTCCAAAGCTCCGCGAGATCGGCGCCTTCGCGCTGACGGATATCGCGTCTGCCTCGTTTTTTTATCGTTGGCCTCAGATCAGGGAGGATCACCCGCCGAATTTAAGCATATTAGTAAGCGGAGGAAAAGAAACTAACCAGGATTTCCTTAGTAGCGGCGAGCGAACAGGAAATAGCCCAGCACTGAATCCCGCGGTTGTAACGATCGCGGGAGATGTGGTGTTCGGGAGGTCCCGCTTTCTCGTCGTCGCCACTCCTGTCCAAGTTCGTCTTGAACGGGGCCGTTTTCCCGTAGAGGGTGCCAGGCCCGTAGCGACGGAGCGAGACGGCGAGAGGGACTCTCCTCAGAGTCGGGTTGCTTGAGAGTGCAGCCCTAAGTGGGTGGTAAACTCCATCTAAGGCTAAATATTACCGCGAGACCGATAGCGAACAAGTACCGTGAGGGAAAGTTGAAAAGAACTTTGAAGAGAGAGTTCAAGAGTACGTGAAACCGTTCAGGGGTAAACCTGCGAAACTCGAATGAACGAACGGAGAGATTCACCGTCATTCGGCGGCGTACGGGCGCGCGCCTCGATGTGGCGCACCGTCACTCGCGTGGCGTTCTAGCGTTGCACGGGTCGCGTCCGTCGACGTCCGCCGACGGCGTGCACTTCTCTCTCAGTAATACATCGCGACCCGTTCGACGTCGGCCTAAGCGCCGTCCGGGAGCCCTGCGGTATCGTCTAAACAGCGATGCCGCAGGACCGTGACGGACCGCCGGCCGGCTATCGGACGGTATTTACGACAAATACGATTCGCGCACGCGCCTCGCGCGCGTCCGGCCCGACGCAAGCTCTAATGTCGTCTTCCGACGTCCTGCCCGAGTGCGGACGTTGGAGCGGCGTTGCTGTAGTCGCTGCCGTGCTGTCTCGGACCGTGCGCGTATCAGTCTGCGATGATTCATTTTCGGGCACTCGCAGGACCCGTCTTGAAACACGGACCAAGGAGTCTAGCATGTGTGCGAGTCATTGAGTTTATATCGAAAATAATTCACAAAACTGAAAGGCGCAACGAAAGTGAAGGCGTGCGCTCGTCGCGCGCTCAGGGAGGATGGAGCGTCGGTCTCGATCGATCTCCCGCACTCCCGAGGCGTCTCGTTTCCAATCTGTGAATGCAGGCGCGCTCTGAGCACAGATGCTGGGACCCGAAAGATGGTGAACTATGCCTGGTCAGGTCGAAGTCAGGGGAAACCCTGATGGAGGACCGTAGCGATTCTGACGTGCAAATCGATCGTCGGAACTGGGTATAGGGGCGAAAGACTAATCGAACCATCTAGTAGCTGGTTCCGTCCGAAGTTTCCCTCAGGATAGCTGGCGTCGATTATTAACAGTCCCATCCGGTAAAGCGAATGATTAGAGGCATTGGGGCCGAAACGACCTCAACCTATTCTCAAACTTTAA
>JALPMF010000156.1:40000-42500 GCA_030704555.1 Heliconius charithonia | reverse complement strand
TCTAGAGCTAATACATGCAATCAGAACTCTGACCAGTGATGGGATGAGTGCTTTTATTAGATCAAAACCAATCGACGGAGGGCTTCGCGTCCGAAGTCGTTAATTTTGATGAATCTGGATAACTTTTGCCGATCGCATGGTCAAGTACCGGCGACGCATCTTTCAAATGTCTGCCTTATCAACTTTCGATGGTAGTTTCTGCGACTACCATGGTTGTCACGGGTAACGGGGAATCAGGGTTCGATTCCGGAGAGGGAGCCTGAGAAACGGCTACCACATCCAAGGAAGGCAGCAGGCGCGCAAATTACCCACTCCCGGCACGGGGAGGTAGTGACGAAAAATAACGATACGGGACTCTTTCGAGGCCTCGTAATCGGAATGAGTACACTTTAAATATTTTAACGAGGAACAATTGGAGGGCAAGTCTGGTGCCAGCAGCCGCGGTAATTCCAGCTCCAATAGCGTATACTAAAATTGTTGCGGTTAAAAAGCTCGTAGTTGCATTTGTGCGCCGCGCTGTCGGTGCACCGCATCCGCGGTGATACTGACACGTCTGCGGAGCATATCGTCGGTGAGCCGGCGGTAAAACGCCGGTTCAATATCAAAATCCTATCGCGGTTCTCTTCGGTGAGTGTCGAGATGGGCCGACAATTTTACTTTGAACAAATTAGAGTGCTCAAAGCGGGCTCAAAATGCCGCTTGAATATTTCGTGCATGGAATAATAGAATATGATCTCGGTTCTATTTTGTTGGTTTTCAGAACTCCGAGGTAATGATTAATAGGGATAACTGGGGGCATTCGTATTGCGACGTTAGAGGTGAAATTCTTGGATCGTCGCAAGACGAACATCAGCGAAAGCATTTGCCAAAGGTGTTTTCATCAATCAAGAACGAAAGTTAGAGGTTCGAAGGCGATTAGATACCGCCCTAGTTCTAACCGTAAATATGTCGTCTAGCGATCCGCCGACGTTAATACAATGGCTCGGCGGGCAGCTTCCGGGAAACCAAAGATTTTGGACTCCGGGGGGAGTATGGTTGCAAAGCTGAAACTTAAAGGAATTGACGGAAGGGCACCACCAGGAGTGGAGCCTGCGGCTTAATTTGACTCAACACGGGAAATCTCACCAGGCCCGGACACCGGAAGGATTGACAGATTAACAGCTCTTTCTTGATTCGGTGGGTGGTGGTGCATGGCCGTTCTTAGTTGGTGGAGCGATTTGTCTGGTTAATTCCGGTAACGAACGAGACTCTAGCCTGCTAAATAGGCGTCGTCATTTAGGTGTGCGCGATTTCGGTCGCGCAACTCACTGGCGACGTATTAAAATTCTTCTTAGAGGGACCGGCGTCTTCGAGCCGCACGAGATTGAGCAATAACAGGTCTGTGATGCCCTTAGATGTCCTGGGCCGCACGCGCGCTACACTGAAGGAATCAGCATGTTCTCCCTGGCCTAGAGGCCCGGGCAACCCGTTGAAACTCCTTCGTGCTGGGGATTGGGGTTTGCAATTATCCCCCATAAACGAGGAATTCCTAGTAAGCGCGAGTCATAAGCTCGCGTTGATTACGTCCCTGCCCTTTGTACACACCGCCCGTCGCTACTACCGATTGAATGATTTAGTGAGGTCTTCGGACCGACACGCGGTGGCTTCACGGCCGTCGGCGTTGCTGGGAAGTTGACCAAACTTGATCATTTAGAGGAAGTAAAAGTCGTAACAAGGTTTCCGTAGGGGAACCTGCGGAAGGATCATTAACGTGTTTGTGTGTTGTCGTGTTTCTCGTCCTCACCGGCGCCGAAATGCATCATAACATAACAAAGATATGATTTTTTTAAAAAGAGATAAAAAAAAGAGGCGGCGTGAGCGAAAGCGCGCGCGCGCACATACATTTCGACGAAAAGACAATGCAACGCGCGAGCACACGACGGTGCATCGCGTCGCTACACAGAGCGAAAGGTTGTCGCCGGCGCGTGCGCAGCAAACTTACTGTGCGCGTGTTGGGTGTGTGTACTCGGCGAGTCCCGTGTGGAACGCGATCGACGCAGACCGGTGAGAATCCGCGCCGCGAGTCGATCGCACCGCTTACGGGGATCGCCGCTACGAGTGACCCACCATCGGTGAGGAACACCTTTCGCTAGTCTGCGACGAGATGATGTCGTGTGCCGTCGTCGTCGAAAGTGCGCGCGCACGGTCGTTCTCCGCTGAACACTAATAATGCGGTCGGACCAGGAGGGACGTCGTGTGGCAGTCGAGAGCTCTACGTCGCACTACGCGCGTATTGCGAACGGCACGCACCGACAGATCTCCAAGTCTGTAGTGTCTGTGATCGCGCCGACAGCAACCATCCGAGCACGACGCCCGTTGCGTTTGGATGGGTGCGGCGCGGTGCCGATCATCAGAATATCACAAACAAACAAACTGAAAAAAAAAAAAACCCAAAAAAACCTTCAATCTCTACGCGCGTCGTTTCCAACGATTCTACGTGTACGGTGATTGTGGTTGGTGT
>JALPMF010000156.1:30000-32500 GCA_030704555.1 Heliconius charithonia | reverse complement strand
AGTACCGGCGACGCATCTTTCAAATGTCTGCCTTATCAACTTTCGATGGTAGTTTCTGCGACTACCATGGTTGTCACGGGTAACGGGGAATCAGGGTTCGATTCCGGAGAGGGAGCCTGAGAAACGGCTACCACATCCAAGGAAGGCAGCAGGCGCGCAAATTACCCACTCCCGGCACGGGGAGGTAGTGACGAAAAATAACGATACGGGACTCTTTCGAGGCCTCGTAATCGGAATGAGTACACTTTAAATATTTTAACGAGGAACAATTGGAGGGCAAGTCTGGTGCCAGCAGCCGCGGTAATTCCAGCTCCAATAGCGTATACTAAAATTGTTGCGGTTAAAAAGCTCGTAGTTGCATTTGTGCGCCGCGCTGTCGGTGCACCGCATCCGCGGTGATACTGACACGTCTGCGGAGCATATCGTCGGTGAGCCGGCGGTAAAACGCCGGTTCAATATCAAAATCCTATCGCGGTTCTCTTCGGTGAGTGTCGAGATGGGCCGACAATTTTACTTTGAACAAATTAGAGTGCTCAAAGCGGGCTCAAAATGCCGCTTGAATATTTCGTGCATGGAATAATAGAATATGATCTCGGTTCTATTTTGTTGGTTTTCAGAACTCCGAGGTAATGATTAATAGGGATAACTGGGGGCATTCGTATTGCGACGTTAGAGGTGAAATTCTTGGATCGTCGCAAGACGAACATCAGCGAAAGCATTTGCCAAAGGTGTTTTCATCAATCAAGAACGAAAGTTAGAGGTTCGAAGGCGATTAGATACCGCCCTAGTTCTAACCGTAAATATGTCGTCTAGCGATCCGCCGACGTTAATACAATGGCTCGGCGGGCAGCTTCCGGGAAACCAAAGATTTTGGACTCCGGGGGGAGTATGGTTGCAAAGCTGAAACTTAAAGGAATTGACGGAAGGGCACCACCAGGAGTGGAGCCTGCGGCTTAATTTGACTCAACACGGGAAATCTCACCAGGCCCGGACACCGGAAGGATTGACAGATTAACAGCTCTTTCTTGATTCGGTGGGTGGTGGTGCATGGCCGTTCTTAGTTGGTGGAGCGATTTGTCTGGTTAATTCCGGTAACGAACGAGACTCTAGCCTGCTAAATAGGCGTCGTCATTTAGGTGTGCGCGATTTCGGTCGCGCAACTCACTGGCGACGTATTAAAATTCTTCTTAGAGGGACCGGCGTCTTCGAGCCGCACGAGATTGAGCAATAACAGGTCTGTGATGCCCTTAGATGTCCTGGGCCGCACGCGCGCTACACTGAAGGAATCAGCATGTTCTCCCTGGCCTAGAGGCCCGGGCAACCCGTTGAAACTCCTTCGTGCTGGGGATTGGGGTTTGCAATTATCCCCCATAAACGAGGAATTCCTAGTAAGCGCGAGTCATAAGCTCGCGTTGATTACGTCCCTGCCCTTTGTACACACCGCCCGTCGCTACTACCGATTGAATGATTTAGTGAGGTCTTCGGACCGACACGCGGTGGCTTCACGGCCGTCGGCGTTGCTGGGAAGTTGACCAAACTTGATCATTTAGAGGAAGTAAAAGTCGTAACAAGGTTTCCGTAGGGGAACCTGCGGAAGGATCATTAACGTGTTTGTGTGTTGTCGTGTTTCTCGTCCTCACCGGCGCCGAAATGCATCATAACATAACAAAGATATGATTTTTTTAAAAAGAGATAAAAAAAAGAGGCGGCGTGAGCGAAAGCGCGCGCGCGCACATACATTTCGACGAAAAGACAATGCAACGCGCGAGCACACGACGGTGCATCGCGTCGCTACACAGAGCGAAAGGTTGTCGCCGGCGCGTGCGCAGCAAACTTACTGTGCGCGTGTTGGGTGTGTGTACTCGGCGAGTCCCGTGTGGAACGCGATCGACGCAGACCGGTGAGAATCCGCGCCGCGAGTCGATCGCACCGCTTACGGGGATCGCCGCTACGAGTGACCCACCATCGGTGAGGAACACCTTTCGCTAGTCTGCGACGAGATGATGTCGTGTGCCGTCGTCGTCGAAAGTGCGCGCGCACGGTCGTTCTCCGCTGAACACTAATAATGCGGTCGGACCAGGAGGGACGTCGTGTGGCAGTCGAGAGCTCTACGTCGCACTACGCGCGTATTGCGAACGGCACGCACCGACAGATCTCCAAGTCTGTAGTGTCTGTGATCGCGCCGACAGCAACCATCCGAGCACGACGCCCGTTGCGTTTGGATGGGTGCGGCGCGGTGCCGATCATCAGAATATCACAAACAAACAAACTGAAAAAAAAAAAAAACCCAAAAAAACCTTCAATCTCTACGCGCGTCGTTTCCAACGATTCTACGTGTACGGTGATTGTGGTTGGTGTATTTTTTTTTTTTTGTCGATCTGTTCGACAATTTTCGTGACACGTTTCAAACAAAACCAAAAATTAAATGTGTTTTTTATTTTGGTGTTGGTCTTTATTGATCGCGCTATAAATGAAAACGCAAACCACTACCCTGGACGGT
>JALPMF010000156.1:10000-22500 GCA_030704555.1 Heliconius charithonia | reverse complement strand
CCAAGGAAGGCAGCAGGCGCGCAAATTACCCACTCCCGGCACGGGGAGGTAGTGACGAAAAATAACGATACGGGACTCTTTCGAGGCCTCGTAATCGGAATGAGTACACTTTAAATATTTTAACGAGGAACAATTGGAGGGCAAGTCTGGTGCCAGCAGCCGCGGTAATTCCAGCTCCAATAGCGTATACTAAAATTGTTGCGGTTAAAAAGCTCGTAGTTGCATTTGTGCGCCGCGCTGTCGGTGCACCGCATCCGCGGTGATACTGACACGTCTGCGGAGCATATCGTCGGTGAGCCGGCGGTAAAACGCCGGTTCAATATCAAAATCCTATCGCGGTTCTCTTCGGTGAGTGTCGAGATGGGCCGACAATTTTACTTTGAACAAATTAGAGTGCTCAAAGCGGGCTCAAAATGCCGCTTGAATATTTCGTGCATGGAATAATAGAATATGATCTCGGTTCTATTTTGTTGGTTTTCAGAACTCCGAGGTAATGATTAATAGGGATAACTGGGGGCATTCGTATTGCGACGTTAGAGGTGAAATTCTTGGATCGTCGCAAGACGAACATCAGCGAAAGCATTTGCCAAAGGTGTTTTCATCAATCAAGAACGAAAGTTAGAGGTTCGAAGGCGATTAGATACCGCCCTAGTTCTAACCGTAAATATGTCGTCTAGCGATCCGCCGACGTTAATACAATGGCTCGGCGGGCAGCTTCCGGGAAACCAAAGATTTTGGACTCCGGGGGGAGTATGGTTGCAAAGCTGAAACTTAAAGGAATTGACGGAAGGGCACCACCAGGAGTGGAGCCTGCGGCTTAATTTGACTCAACACGGGAAATCTCACCAGGCCCGGACACCGGAAGGATTGACAGATTAACAGCTCTTTCTTGATTCGGTGGGTGGTGGTGCATGGCCGTTCTTAGTTGGTGGAGCGATTTGTCTGGTTAATTCCGGTAACGAACGAGACTCTAGCCTGCTAAATAGGCGTCGTCATTTAGGTGTGCGCGATTTCGGTCGCGCAACTCACTGGCGACGTATTAAAATTCTTCTTAGAGGGACCGGCGTCTTCGAGCCGCACGAGATTGAGCAATAACAGGTCTGTGATGCCCTTAGATGTCCTGGGCCGCACGCGCGCTACACTGAAGGAATCAGCATGTTCTCCCTGGCCTAGAGGCCCGGGCAACCCGTTGAAACTCCTTCGTGCTGGGGATTGGGGTTTGCAATTATCCCCCATAAACGAGGAATTCCTAGTAAGCGCGAGTCATAAGCTCGCGTTGATTACGTCCCTGCCCTTTGTACACACCGCCCGTCGCTACTACCGATTGAATGATTTAGTGAGGTCTTCGGACCGACACGCGGTGGCTTCACGGCCGTCGGCGTTGCTGGGAAGTTGACCAAACTTGATCATTTAGAGGAAGTAAAAGTCGTAACAAGGTTTCCGTAGGGGAACCTGCGGAAGGATCATTAACGTGTTTGTGTGTTGTCGTGTTTCTCGTCCTCACCGGCGCCGAAATGCATCATAACATAACAAAGATATGATTTTTTTAAAAAGAGATAAAAAAAAGAGGCGGCGTGAGCGAAAGCGCGCGCGCGCACATACATTTCGACGAAAAGACAATGCAACGCGCGAGCACACGACGGTGCATCGCGTCGCTACACAGAGCGAAAGGTTGTCGCCGGCGCGTGCGCAGCAAACTTACTGTGCGCGTGTTGGGTGTGTGTACTCGGCGAGTCCCGTGTGGAACGCGATCGACGCAGACCGGTGAGAATCCGCGCCGCGAGTCGATCGCACCGCTTACGGGGATCGCCGCTACGAGTGACCCACCATCGGTGAGGAACACCTTTCGCTAGTCTGCGACGAGATGATGTCGTGTGCCGTCGTCGTCGAAAGTGCGCGCGCACGGTCGTTCTCCGCTGAACACTAATAATGCCGGTCGGACCAGGAGGGACGTCGTGTGGCAGTCGAGAGCTCTACGTCGCACTACGCGCGTATTGCGAACGGCACGCACCGACAGATCTCCAAGTCTGTAGTGTCTGTGATCGCGCCGACAGCAACCATCCGAGCACGACGCCCGTTGCGTTTGGATGGGTGCGGCGCGGTGCCGATCATCAGAATATCACAAACAAACAAACTGAAAAAAAAAAAAACCCAAAAAAACCTTCAATCTCTACGCGCGTCGTTTCCAACGATTCTACGTGTACGGTGATTGTGGTTGGTGTATTTTTTTTTTTTTGTCGATCTGTTCGACAATTTTCGTGACACGTTTCAAACAAAACCAAAAATTAAATGTGTTTTTTATTTTTGGTGTTGGTCTTTATTGATCGCGCTATAAATGAAAACGCAAACCACTACCCTGGACGGTGGATCACTTGGCTCGCGGGTCGATGAAGAACGCAGTTAACTGCGCGTCATAGTGTGAACTGCAGGACACATTTGAACATCGACATTTCGAACGCACATTGCGGTCCGTGGGGTTACATCCAGGACCACTCCTGTCTGAGGGCCGGCTGCATAAAAACAATTGCCACACTGTACGCCGAAAGCGCGCGCGCGCGCATCACTGCGCCGCGCCGTTGCCGCGCGTACAAATGGCGGTTCCGTCGAGTGCGAGCGCCACAGCTCGCTATCGCGGTCCGCTCAAATATGTGACCAAACAATGTCGGTGGTGTGGCCTACGGTGGTGGTTGGTGCGAGCGCGTTATCAACGAGCGAAACTGGAGACAGTGCTGCTCGGAGAGAGAGCGCGCGAGCGCCGCCGCCTCCTTGGCCGCGCACCGTCGCTTCGCAACACACTTGTGCGAACGGTAATGCGCAGTCTCGCCGCCGCTAGCCCGGTGGGTGGGACGCGCGTTCCGACGGAGGAGGCGCGACCCGTTCTCTCCTGTACCCTTCGAGATAACAATCAGAGGGTCCACGGGATGTTGAACTCGATCCGCGCCGATACCGGTGTGCGCGCACACGGATGTCTATGCTCTAGACGTCTTTTGCGTTCACGCTCGCGTGAACTCGCGCAATGCGCGCGAGTACAAAAGAGTGAGTTAGCGTACGCTCAGTAGGCGGACTCGACGTCCGAAGTGCGCGTCGGCGCCGACGCTCGCAGGGGGGGCGGACGTGCGAGATGTGCAGCGACTCGCGTCGCTGTACTCGAACGCGTCCAAAGCTCCGCGAGATCGGCGCCTTCGCGCTGACGGATATCGCGTCTGCCTCGTTTTTTTATCGTTGGCCTCAGATCAGGGAGGATCACCCGCCGAATTTAAGCATATTAGTAAGCGGAGGAAAAGAAACTAACCAGGATTTCCTTAGTAGCGGCGAGCGAACAGGAAATAGCCCAGCACTGAATCCCGCGGTTGTAACGATCGCGGGAGATGTGGTGTTCGGGAGGTCCCGCTTTCTCGTCGTCGCCACTCCTGTCCAAGTTCGTCTTGAACGGGGCCGTTTTCCCGTAGAGGGTGCCAGGCCCGTAGCGACGGAGCGAGACGGCGAGAGGGACTCTCCTCAGAGTCGGGTTGCTTGAGAGTGCAGCCCTAAGTGGGTGGTAAACTCCATCTAAGGCTAAATATTACCGCGAGACCGATAGCGAACAAGTACCGTGAGGGAAAGTTGAAAAGAACTTTGAAGAGAGAGTTCAAGAGTACGTGAAACCGTTCAGGGGTAAACCTGCGAAACTCGAATGAACGAACGGAGAGATTCACCGTCATTCGGCGGCGTACGGGCGCGCGCCTCGATGTGGCGCACCGTCACTCGCGTGGCGTTCTAGCGTTGCACGGGTCGCGTCCGTCGACGTCCGCCGACGGCGTGCACTTCTCTCTCAGTAATACATCGCGACCCGTTCGACGTCGGCCTAAGCGCCGTCCGGGAGCCCTGCGGTATCGTCTAAACAGCGATGCCGCAGGACCGTGACGGACCGCCGGCCGGCTATCGGACGGTATTTACGACAAATACGATTCGCGCACGCGCCTCGCGCGCGTCCGGCCCGACGCAAGCTCTAATGTCGTCTTCCGACGTCCTGCCCGAGTGCGGACGTTGGAGCGGCGTTGCTGTAGTCGCTGCCGTGCTGTCTCGGACCGTGCGCGTATCAGTCTGCGATGATTCATTTTCGGGCACTCGCAGGACCCGTCTTGAAACACGGACCAAGGAGTCTAGCATGTGTGCGAGTCATTGAGTTTATATCGAAAATAATTCACAAAACTGAAAGGCGCAACGAAAGTGAAGGCGTGCGCTCGTCGCGCGCTCAGGGAGGATGGAGCGTCGGTCTCGATCGATCTCCCGCACTCCCGAGGCGTCTCGTTTCCAATCTGTGAATGCAGGCGCGCTCTGAGCACAGATGCTGGGACCCGAAAGATGGTGAACTATGCCTGGTCAGGTCGAAGTCAGGGGAAACCCTGATGGAGGACCGTAGCGATTCTGACGTGCAAATCGATCGTCGGAACTGGGTATAGGGGCGAAAGACTAATCGAACCATCTAGTAGCTGGTTCCGTCCGAAGTTTCCCTCAGGATAGCTGGCGTCGATTATTAACAGTCCCATCCGGTAAAGCGAATGATTAGAGGCATTGGGGCCGAAACGACCTCAACCTATTCTCAAACTTTAAATGGGTGAGAACTCCGGCTTACTCGAACGATGAAGCCGGAGATCTGATGACGGTGCCAAGTGGGCCAATTTTGGTAAGCAGAACTGGCGCTGTGGGATGAACCAAACGTAGTGTTAAGGCGCCTAAAAAACGCTCATGGGACACCATGAAAGGCGTTGGTCGCTCATGACAGCAGGACGGTGGCCATGGAAGTCGGAATCCGCTAAGGAGTGTGCAACGACTCACCTGCCGAAGCAACCAGCCCTGAAAATGGATGGCGCTGAAGCGTTTTGCCTATACACTACCGTTACGGGCACGTGCGGCGCGCGTTTACGCGTGCGTCTGCGTCATTATGCCGTAACGAGTAGGACGTGCGCGGCGGAGAGCGCAGAAGGGTCTGGGCGTGAGCCCGCTTGGAGCCTCCGTCGGTGCAGATCTTGGTGGTAGTAGCAAATACTCCAGCGAGGCCCTGGAGGACTGACGTGGAGAAGGGTTTCGCGTGAACAGTAGTTGCTCGCGAGTCAGTCGATCCTAAGCTCAAGGAGAGATCTTATGTCGATGTGGCGTGTTTACTTTTTTATATTTTACTATATGAAATTGAAAAATAACGCCCTTTGAGCGAAAGGGAATCCGGTTCCTATTCCGGAACCCGGCAGCGGAACCGTTTCATTAATCGTTCCCTCGTTTTTGAGCGAGTGTTCGACGGGGTAACCCAAACTGGCCTGAAGACGCCGCCGAGGGGTCCGGGAAGAGTTTTCTTTTCTGCCTGAGCGTTCGAGTTCCATGGAATCCTATAGAAGGGAGATATGGTTCGGAACGCGAAGAGCACCGCATTTGCGGCGGTGTCCGGATACTCTCTGCGGACCTTGAAAATTCAGGTGAGGGATGTACGTGGAGATGTCGCGCCGGTTCGTACCCATATCCGCAGCAGGTCTCCAAGGTGAAGAGCCTCTAGTCGATAGAATAATGTAGGTAAGGGAAGTCGGCAAATTGGATCCGTAACTTCGGAATAAGGATTGGCTCTGAGGACCGGGGCGTGTCGGGTTTGGACGGGAAGCGGATGCGGCCGGTGCCGGGCCTGGTCGATGCTGGTGCGCGTGTGCGCAGCGTGTTCGCGTCCCTGTAACAGGGGGCGTGCTCCGTTGTCGCAGCGTGTGTCCAGCGGAATCCGGACCCGCGTTCCGGCCTTCCGCGGATCTTCCTAGCCGTAAGGCCGTGTCGGTCTCGTCTCGTGCGCGATCGGCGCGGTTCTGTACGACCGCCGTTCAACGGTCAGCTCAGAACTGGCACGGACAAGGGGAATCCGACTGTCTAATTAAAACAAAGCATTGCGATGGCCCTCGCGGGTGTTGACGCAATGTGATTTCTGCCCAGTGCTCTGAATGTCAACGTGAAGAAATTCAAGCAAGCGCGGGTAAACGGCGGGAGTAACTATGACTCTCTTAAGGTAGCCAAATGCCTCGTCATCTAATTAGTGACGCGCATGAATGGATTAACGAGATTCCCGCTGTCCCTATCTACTATCTAGCGAAACCACAGCCAAGGGAACGGGCTTGGGAGAATCAGCGGGGAAAGAAGACCCTGTTGAGCTTGACTCTAGTCTGGCATTGTAAGGAGACATGAGAGGTGTAGCATAAGTGGGAGATCGTTCGCGGTCGTCGCTGAAAAACCACTACTTTCATTGTTTCATTACTTACTCGGTTGGGCGGAAGCGGTGCGCGGTCGAATAACAATCGACGGGCGTACGGTGTTTCGTTCCAAGCGTGCAGAGTGGCGGCGTGGCGGCAACGCTCGTCGCCATACAACTCCCGCGTGATCCGGTTCGAGGACACTGCCAGGCGGGGAGTTTGACTGGGGCGGTACATCTGTCAAAGAATAACGCAGGTGTCCTAAGGCCAGCTCAGCGAGGACAGAAACCTCGCGTGGAGCAAAAGGGCAAAAGCTGGCTTGATCCAGATGTTCAGTACGCATAGGGACTGCGAAAGCACGGCCTATCGATCCTTTAGTATAAAGAGTTTTTAGCAAGAGGTGCCAGAAAAGTTACCACAGGGATAACTGGCTTGTGGCGCCAAGCGTTCATAGCGACGTTGCTTTTTGATCCTTCGATGTCGGCTCTTCCTATCATTGCGAAGCAAAATTCGCCAAGCGTTGGATTGTTCACCCATCAAAAGGGAACGTGAGCTGGGTTTAGACCGTCGTGAGACAGGTTAGTTTTACCCTACTGATGGCTCGTCGTTGCGATAGTAATACTGCTCAGTACGAGAGGAACCGCAGTTTCGGACATTTGGTTCATGCACTCGGCCGAGCGGCCGGTGGTGCGAAGCTACCATCCGCGGGATTATGCCTGAACGCCTCTAAGGCCGAAGCCAGCCTAGCCGAATCCGGCAAGGATACGCTCACTGTGGAGCCCCGAGAGTCGGGAGGCTCCAAACAATGTGACTTTACTAGTCGCGCTTTACTCGTAAGGTGCGACGTCGAAGCCCAATTTGGAACGCGGCGATCGGTGCGAGCGGTCTTAACACGTGCACCACGGCGCCGAAGTTTCGGATATGACTCAGTTCGATGTCGGGGCTCGGAATAGTCTGTAGACGACTTACGTTCCTGGCGGGGTGTTGTGCTCGGTAGAGCAGCGTCGTGCTGCGATCTGTTGAGACTCAGCCCTACGCCAGGTGATTCGTCCGAGGACGTGTCGTGTATATATAGTGTCGTGTGTCGTGACGCCCGTGTCGTCTCAGTCGCGCGGTGGCAGCGAGAGAGGATGAGAGAGGGAGAAAGAAAGAAAGAGAGAGAGAGAGTAGCGCTAGCGCGCCATCTCCTAACACTGCTGCGAGCGACCAAGAGATGGAGACGACGACGACGACGTCGAGGAGAGAGGGGAGCGCGCGCGGTGCATGCAGTGCACGCCGCGTCCGTACTCTCGTATCGCGTCGGATGATCAGTAACCACGAACTACGTGGGCTGCGTCCTAGCCGCGGTTCCGCTTCCTTCCATTATGTTCACTTACTTAAAACACTTAAACTTATGTTAAGTGTAAAGTATGAGAACATAGTGCGAGTAGAGCGGGACCGAGGGTAGGGCGGTGGGAGTTATTGGACATTTCATTACACGAACGACCCCGATCAAAATGCGACCGCGGGCGTCGTCTCCGAGCACCAGCACCGACCCGTTTGCGCTCACGGACGATTCGGCCGACGACGCGGACGTACAATTGCTCACGTACAATACACGAACACCCCACCCCACCCGACCACGCGGACGCGAACAATACACGAACACCCCACCCGACCACGCGGACGCGAACACGATACACGAACACCCCACCGTCGAACCTCAATCACTCTGACACACTTGACTTAACTTACTTGAAACTTGAGACACTTTTTTTGTCTTTCGTTTTTTATTTCATCAACCAAATAAATAAACGTAACGCATAACGTTCGACAAACATTTATTTATATATGTGTGGGTGGATTGTTGTTTAGTTCACCATTTTTCATTCATACTAATAGTATATGTGATGTGTATATTTATAATATATTTAATACCAACTAACTAACTAACCTACTTACTTACACTATTTACTTAATTAATAATCGCTTAGTTAATATGAATAAATAAAAAAATAAATAATCACTTGACCAGAAACACTGTTGTTACTGTTTCACTTGTTATCTTCAAACAAACTAAGCTCTGAAGTACCTTACCGTAAAAAAGTAACTTACCGTATTCACAGCTGTGTGCGCGCGCGTGTTGCAATTATTTCATTACACGAACTACTCGACAATCTAATTATACTATGTAAATCAACATAATCGTAACTCCCAGAGCTGGTGTGGTGGTGGTGGTGGTGGTGGGTGGTGGTGGTGGTTGCGGTGGTGGTGGTGGGGAGTCGGTGGAGGTCGTGTTGGTTTTGGTGATGGTGGTGGTGGTGTGGTGGTGGTGGTGGTGGTGGTGATGGTGGTGGTGGTGGGGTATTGGTGGCGGTGGTGGGGGGTGGTGGTGGTGATGCTGGTGGTGCTGGCGGTCGCGGTGGTCGCGGTGTTCACCGTCAAAATTTTTGACCATTCCGACCCGACTGTAGGTACGTCCCGAGTGTCGCGACCGTCGTTCTGTCTATATATGGGGTGTCGGCGAGCCAAACGTCTGAGCATAGTCGACTCTCCGGAGATTTATTATGTTGTAGTATTCGTACAAACAACCTATACGCACATAATAATATTGTACAGTGTCGGTCGACGGGCGCGCCTTGTGCGTTGTTCGTATTTCAATTTTGATACATTTTATTTTTATCATGTATTCTTATTGTTCAGCGATCGTTCTAATTTCTGTGTGCGCGTCCTTTGCGGGCGACATATCATTAAAAATTGGCCACGATCTCTCCAACACCGGGCGATGATTTGTTGTGTTACAAATACACATACATATGTTCACGCTCATGTTAAACGATATTATGAGAGTGTGTTGCGTGTGTTTGCGACCGTTGTCGCTGCACACTCATAAAAGATCTCGTCAGAGAACGTTCAGTACGGTGACCGAGCATCGCGTTCGTTGTAGTCTTGACCGATTACGACGAGTGCCCTGCGGCGTCGTTGTAAACAACAGAGTATCAGAACGGCGAAAGTTTGCGCGAACCGACGCGCGCGCACATATAATACAAACAATATACACATACTACAATATTATTATTTATATTGTTGTGCAAGTGTTTGTGTGGTGTGCGTGTCGTCATCTTGTGAGCTTTCGAAGTTTGAAAATTTTTAAATATTTTTCAAAAGTCATCGCGACGAGTCTTTCGACCCCCGCGTACGACCTTTAAGAAAATATAAAAAAACAACGCGTGAGTTAGCGATGTTATTGTTAGCTCCCTGGTTGATCCTGCCAGTAGTTATATGCTTGTCTCAAAGATTAAGCCATGCATGTCTCAGTGCAAGCCGTATTAAGGCGATACCGCGAATGGCTCAATATATCAGTTTTGGTTCCTTAGATCTTACTCAGTTACTTGGATAACTGTGGTAATTCTAGAGCTAATACATGCAATCAGAACTCTGACCAGTGATGGGATGAGTGCTTTTATTAGATCAAAACCAATCGACGGAGGGCTTCGCGTCCGAAGTCGTTAATTTTGATGAATCTGGATAACTTTTGCCGATCGCATGGTCAAGTACCGGCGACGCATCTTTCAAATGTCTGCCTTATCAACTTTCGATGGTAGTTTCTGCGACTACCATGGTTGTCACGGGTAACGGGGAATCAGGGTTCGATTCCGGAGAGGGAGCCTGAGAAACGGCTACCACATCCAAGGAAGGCAGCAGGCGCGCAAATTACCCACTCCCGGCACGGGGAGGTAGTGACGAAAAATAACGATACGGGACTCTTTCGAGGCCTCGTAATCGGAATGAGTACACTTTAAATATTTTAACGAGGAACAATTGGAGGGCAAGTCTGGTGCCAGCAGCCGCGGTAATTCCAGCTCCAATAGCGTATACTAAAATTGTTGCGGTTAAAAAGCTCGTAGTTGCATTTGTGCGCCGCGCTGTCGGTGCACCGCATCCGCGGTGATACTGACACGTCTGCGGAGCATATCGTCGGTGAGCCGGCGGTAAAACGCCGGTTCAATATCAAAATCCTATCGCGGTTCTCTTCGGTGAGTGTCGAGATGGGCCGACAATTTACTTTGAACAAATTAGAGTGCTCAAAGCGGGCTCAAAATGCCGCTTGAATATTTCGTGCATGGAATAATAGAATATGATCTCGGTTCTATTTTGTTGGTTTTCAGAACTCCGAGGTAATGATTAATAGGGATAACTGGGGGCATTCGTATTGCGACGTTAGAGGTGAAATTCTTGGATCGTCGCAAGACGAACATCAGCGAAAGCATTTGCCAAAGGTGTTTTCATCAATCAAGAACGAAAGTTAGAGGTTCGAAGGCGATTAGATACCGCCCTAGTTCTAACCGTAAATATGTCGTCTAGCGATCCGCCGACGTTAATACAATGGCTCGGCGGGCAGCTTCCGGGAAACCAAAGATTTTGGACTCCGGGGGGAGTATGGTTGCAAAGCTGAAACTTAAAGGAATTGACGGAAGGGCACCACCAGGAGTGGAGCCTGCGGCTTAATTTGACTCAACACGGGAAATCTCACCAGGCCCGGACACCGGAAGGATTGACAGATTAACAGCTCTTTCTTGATTCGGTGGGTGGTGGTGCATGGCCGTTCTTAGTTGGTGGAGCGATTTGTCTGGTTAATTCCGGTAACGAACGAGACTCTAGCCTGCTAAATAGGCGTCGTCATTTAGGTGTGCGCGATTTCGGTCGCGCAACTCACTGGCGACGTATTAAAATTCTTCTTAGAGGGACCGGCGTCTTCGAGCCGCACGAGATTGAGCAATAACAGGTCTGTGATGCCCTTAGATGTCCTGGGCCGCACGCGCGCTACACTGAAGGAATCAGCATGTTCTCCCTGGCCTAGAGGCCCGGGCAACCCGTTGAAACTCCTTCGTGCTGGGGATTGGGGTTTGCAATTATCCCCCATAAACGAGGAATTCCTAGTAAGCGCGAGTCATAAGCTCGCGTTGATTACGTCCCTGCCCTTTGTACACACCGCCCGTCGCTACTACCGATTGAATGATTTAGTGAGGTCTTCGGACCGACACGCGGTGGCTTCACGGCCGTCGGCGTTGCTGGGAAGTTGACCAAACTTGATCATTTAGAGGAAGTAAAAGTCGTAACAAGGTTTCCGTAGGGGAACCTGCGGAAGGATCATTAACGTGTTTGTGTGTTGTCGTGTTTCTCGTCCTCACCGGCGCCGAAATGCATCATAACATAACAAAGATATGATTTTTTTAAAAAGAGATAAAAAAAAGAGGCGGCGTGAGCGAAAGCGCGCGCGCGCACATACATTTCGACGAAAAGACAATGCAACGCGCGAGCACACGACGGTGCATCGCGTCGCTACACAGAGCGAAAGGTTGTCGCCGGCGCGTGCGCAGCAAACTTACTGTGCGCGTGTTGGGTGTGTGTACTCGGCGAGTCCCGTGTGGAACGCGATCGACGCAGACCGGTGAGAATCCGCGCCGCGAGTCGATCGCACCGCTTACGGGGATCGCCGCTACGAGTGACCCACCATCGGTGAGGAACACCTTTCGCTAGTCTGCGACGAGATGATGTCGTGTGCCGTCGTCGTCGAAAGTGCGCGCGCACGGTCGTTCTCCGCTGAACACTAATAATGCGGTCGGACCAGGAGGGACGTCGTGTGGCAGTCGAGAGCTCTACGTCGCACTACGCGCGTATTGCGAACGGCACGCACCGACAGATCTCCAAGTCTGTAGTGTCTGTGATCGCGCCGACAGCAACCATCCGAGCACGACGCCCGTTGCGTTTGGATGGGTGCGGCGCGGTGCCGATCATCAGAATATCACAAACAAACAAACTGAAAAAAAAAAAAAACCCAAAAAAACCTTCAATCTCTACGCGCGTCGTTTCCAACGATTCTACGTGTACGGTGATTGTGGTTGGTGTATTTTTTTTTTTTTGTCGATCTGTTCGACAATTTTCGTGACACGTTTCAAACAAAACCAAAAATTAAATGTGTTTTTTATTTTTGGTGTTGGTCTTTATTGATCGCGCTATAAATGAAAACGCAAACCACTACCCTGGACGGTGGATCACTTGGCTCGCGGGTCGATGAAGAACGCAGTTAACTGCGCGTCATAGTGTGAACTGCAGGACACATTTGAACATCGACATTTCGAACGCACATTGCGGTCCGTGGGGTTACATCCAGGACCACTCCTGTCTGAGGGCCGGCTGCATAAAAACAATTGCCACACTGTACGCCGAAAGCGCGCGCGCGCGCATCACTGCGCCGCGCCGTTGCCGCGCGTACAAATGGCGGTTCCGTCGAGTGCGAGCGCCACAGCTCGCTATCGC
>JALPMF010000156.1:0-2500 GCA_030704555.1 Heliconius charithonia | reverse complement strand
ATACTGACACGTCTGCGGAGCATATCGTCGGTGAGCCGGCGGTAAAACGCCGGTTCAATATCAAAATCCTATCGCGGTTCTCTTCGGTGAGTGTCGAGATGGGCCGACAATTTTACTTTGAACAAATTAGAGTGCTCAAAGCGGGCTCAAAATGCCGCTTGAATATTTCGTGCATGGAATAATAGAATATGATCTCGGTTCTATTTTGTTGGTTTTCAGAACTCCGAGGTAATGATTAATAGGGATAACTGGGGGCATTCGTATTGCGACGTTAGAGGTGAAATTCTTGGATCGTCGCAAGACGAACATCAGCGAAAGCATTTGCCAAAGGTGTTTTCATCAATCAAGAACGAAAGTTAGAGGTTCGAAGGCGATTAGATACCGCCCTAGTTCTAACCGTAAATATGTCGTCTAGCGATCCGCCGACGTTAATACAATGGCTCGGCGGGCAGCTTCCGGGAAACCAAAGATTTTGGACTCCGGGGGGAGTATGGTTGCAAAGCTGAAACTTAAAGGAATTGACGGAAGGGCACCACCAGGAGTGGAGCCTGCGGCTTAATTTGACTCAACACGGGAAATCTCACCAGGCCCGGACACCGGAAGGATTGACAGATTAACAGCTCTTTCTTGATTCGGTGGGTGGTGGTGCATGGCCGTTCTTAGTTGGTGGAGCGATTTGTCTGGTTAATTCCGGTAACGAACGAGACTCTAGCCTGCTAAATAGGCGTCGTCATTTAGGTGTGCGCGATTTCGGTCGCGCAACTCACTGGCGACGTATTAAAATTCTTCTTAGAGGGACCGGCGTCTTCGAGCCGCACGAGATTGAGCAATAACAGGTCTGTGATGCCCTTAGATGTCCTGGGCCGCACGCGCGCTACACTGAAGGAATCAGCATGTTCTCCCTGGCCTAGAGGCCCGGGCAACCCGTTGAAACTCCTTCGTGCTGGGGATTGGGGTTTGCAATTATCCCCCATAAACGAGGAATTCCTAGTAAGCGCGAGTCATAAGCTCGCGTTGATTACGTCCCTGCCCTTTGTACACACCGCCCGTCGCTACTACCGATTGAATGATTTAGTGAGGTCTTCGGACCGACACGCGGTGGCTTCACGGCCGTCGGCGTTGCTGGGAAGTTGACCAAACTTGATCATTTAGAGGAAGTAAAAGTCGTAACAAGGTTTCCGTAGGGGAACCTGCGGAAGGATCATTAACGTGTTTGTGTGTTGTCGTGTTTCTCGTCCTCACCGGCGCCGAAATGCATCATAACATAACAAAGATATGATTTTTTTAAAAAGAGATAAAAAAAAGAGGCGGCGTGAGCGAAAGCGCGCGCGCGCACATACATTTCGACGAAAAGACAATGCAACGCGCGAGCACACGACGGTGCATCGCGTCGCTACACAGAGCGAAAGGTTGTCGCCGGCGCGTGCGCAGCAAACTTACTGTGCGCGTGTTGGGTGTGTGTACTCGGCGAGTCCCGTGTGGAACGCGATCGACGCAGACCGGTGAGAATCCGCGCCGCGAGTCGATCGCACCGCTTACGGGGATCGCCGCTACGAGTGACCACCATCGGTGAGGAACACCTTTCCGCTAGTCTGCGACGAGATGATGTCGTGTGCCGTCGTCGTCGAAAGTGCGCGCGCACGGTCGTTCTCCGCTGAACACTAATAATGCGGTCGGACCAGGAGGGACGTCGTGTGGCAGTCGAGAGCTTCTACGTCGCACTACGCGCGTATTGCGAACGGCACGCACCCGACAGATCTCAAGTCTGTAGTGTCTGTGATCGCGCCGACAGCAACCATCCGAGCCACGACGCCCGTTGCGTTTGGATGGGCGGCGCGGTGCCGATCATCAGAATATCACAAAAAAACAAAAACTGAAAAAAAAAAAAAAAACCCAAAAAACCTTCAATCTCTACGCGCGTCGTTTGCCAACCGATTTCTACGTGTACGGTGATTGTGGTTGGTGTAATTTTTTTTTTTTGTCGATCTGTTCGACAATTTTCGTGACACGTTTCAAACAAACCAAAAATTAAATGTGTTTTTTATTTTGGTGTTGGTCTTTATTTGATCGCGCTATAAATTGAAAAACGGCAAACCCCACTACCCTGGACGGTGGATCACTTGGCTCGCGGGTCGATGAAGAACGCAGTTAACTGCGCGTCATAGTGTGAACTGCAGGACACATTTGAACATCGACATTTCGAACGCACATTGCGGTCCGTGGGGTTACATCCAGGACCACTCCTGTCTGAGGGCCGGCTGCATAAAAACAATTGCCACACTGTACGCCGAAAGCGCGCGCGCGCGCATCACTGCGCCGCGCCGTTGCCGCGCGTACAAATGGCGGTTCCGTCGAGTGCGAGCGCCACAGCTCGCTATCGCGGTCCGCTCAAATATGTGACCAAACAATGTCGGTGGTGTGGCCTACGGTGGTGGTTGGTGCGAGCGCGTTATCAACGAGCGAAACTGGAGACAGTGCTGCTCGGAGAGAGCGCGCGAGC